>OX421970.1:6200128-6384639 GCA_949128135.1 Parasteatoda lunata | reverse complement strand
TATATATATAATATATATATATATATATATATATATATATATATATATATATATATATATATATATATATATATATACATATATCCGACTGTGTGGCCGAATGCATTTTGCCAGATCGTGAGCACCAATTTTATGTCGATCCTATAAATTTTATTTTTTATAACGCCATAAATTGTTTAAAAGAATTATTTTTTTCGTATAATTCGCAGAATAATACGGATACTAATAACAATGCAAAATAATTAACAACATCCTTATTCTTATAAAATTATATTCTTCTTAAAACTATTTAAAATATAATGCACAAAACAAAAATAGGAAAACCTTGTTAACTTTTTAATCCAAATATTGGATTATTATGTTTTAACATTAAATCTTAATAGTTAGAATGATTAAGCTTAAATATTTAATTTATTAAACCCTTTGAAGTAGATAGTACACAGGTGCACCTTTTATACATAATTATTTTTTTTTGTATTTTCAGATATTTTATATATATACAGGGGTTGGACAAAAATATGGAAACACTTCTATAATAACTGATTTTTTCATATTTCTCAAGAAATACTTAGAGAATTATTTTTAACTTCAAAAGTGTTTGTAATCGTGCGATTTCTCATAAATATCAAGAAGTTCAAAGTTTTTAGAGGTTTGAGGAACATGCAATAAATTATCCGAGAAAAATATTGGTTTTTGAACACTCCACGTCAAAAGTTATAGCAATACGCTTGTAACTTGTATAAGTTATTATGGTTCTGCTATGCAATAACTGAAGATTTCAGAAGCCTAATTAAAGATATAAAGAAGCCTAGAAGATAAGAAAGCTAAGAAATAGACATTTTTTTTTAAAAAAAAACTTTTTTTTTCTTAACGTTTTTCTGCTGTAACAGCAGAAATATTAATTAAAATTAAACAAGATTCTTATAATAGTTTTTAATTAATAATGAAATATTACTTTGAAATTTAAAAAAATATCATTAATAATTGAGCAAGATATGAGTCTTTTAACTAATCGTTTCATACTGCGCATGCGCGAAAAACATTCTCAAAATTTTTTACATTTTGTTTTGTTTTGTTTTTTAATTGCTTTTAGTAACCTGTGAAAAAATCCAATTTAAAATATCTTAAAAATTTAAAAGTTTTTAGCGATTTTCTATCTATGTACTATTTCAATGAAAGCTGTAACTGATAAGGGGTTTTCCATAAATTTCATTTTGTAAGATGTAACAAAATTTAATAACAAATGATAGTACCCAACAAAGATGGCCCAGACAACAAAATGTAACAGTATAAGAAAAGAAAACATTTGAAATAAAACAAATTTTAATAGGAAAAGGTTCTATTTCATTCTAATGTCATTTTAATAAATCTTAGTTAATAGTACAAAATATCATTTGGGGCAAACCCCTTACCATTTACAGCTTTTTTTTTTTTTTAAGTTTACAAAGAGTACTTGGAAAATTGTTAAAAACTTTTTGAATTTTCAAAATATTCAAATTGCATTTTTCTTTTTCATTTGTTGCCAAATACGATTCAAAACAAAATTATGAAAAATATTTTTTAAATATTTTCCGCTCCTGCAGAGTATGAATGGATTACATTAAAATGCTCATATCTTGCGTAATTTTTCACAAATATTTTCAAATTTAATTTTAAAATACTTTTGTTATTAATTAAAAGTTATTCTGAATTTTTTTTTTAATTTTATTAAATATTTCTACAGTTACAGAAAGAAAGCGAAAGTCAAAAAATTAGTTTCTTTTTTTAATAAAAATGTCCTTATCTCCAGGATTATTTAAGCTAGGTTTAGGAAATTTTGCACAGATATTCACTTGATATATTCAGATTTTGAGCAGATTTAATATGATAACCGACGTAATTGACAGGAATTTCAAGCTTATGAAGCTGTATTTTTTGACTTTTTGGTTCGTAATTTATTTAAGGTCCCTCAAACCTCTAAAAGCTTAGAACTTTATTGATATGTATGAGAAATTGCATGACTTAAACACTTTTTAAGTTTCAAAATAATTCTCTAAGTATTTCTTGAGAAATATGAAAAAATTAGTAAGCATAGAAGTGTTTCCATGTTTTTTGTCCAACCCCTGTATATATATATATATAAATATTTTTTATATTTTTTTCTGATGCTCTAATTACAAGCAAAAATATATTTTTGCTTTTTTTTATTCTAAAAAACAGTCTAATAGTTACTAAAAAAGTTTTGATTATCGGAATTATATTTGTATTAAATTATAAAATCCAAAAAAGTTGTTTGAAATTTTTTTTCTTATTATTGTTCTTAAATGTAATATTTTTCACTTATTTCGACTTAAATTAATACAAAATAATGAAAAAAAAGTTTGAAAATATGCTTAATTTAAATTATGCGTCAAAGGGTTAAATTAATTTAAATTATAGTGCGCAAAATAAAAATCGGAAAACTTTGTTAACTTTTCATCCAAAAATTGGATTATTACGTTTTCACATGCAATTTTAGTATTCTGAAAGATTAATCTTAAATATGCTAACTTATTAGAACCAACGTTATTTTAAGTTGTGAAAACAGACATAGAAACAAAAATTTCTCTGAATAAACATACCTCCTCTCTTTTGGCGGATTTTATCCCTCAAAATATGTAAGGTTGACACAATTCCCTTGAACCGTTATTACGATTGGCACGTATTTTGTGAGAACTTGATCATTAGAACAAAAAAAATTTCAGGTTGATGTCTTTAATTTTTCGCGCAATGTATATAACTTTATTTAAAAAAAAAAAAAGAAAAGAAAAAAGTATGCTTTAATAAGTTAAAACAAATTTCTAAAACAATTCGAAATAAAATCGCTTTAATAAATCTGAGAAATAGTTAAAATTCATTTACTTCAAAATTGTCGGTCTTAAGTAAGACGTATAATGTTTGCTTATATTTAATTCTTAGAAACTCGTAAAACCAATCTAAGGAGATCACACACATTTATATTTTTTAATTACATTGCAGCTCATTATCTTAACTACAAACCCGTATTGTCTTAACTGACAAACTATCTTAAAATCATTCTAACCGTGATATTTTTATGCACATCATTTTCCACCGCGTTTCTTCAAGTAATGACTCGTATTCTGAAACTGCCTTCAAAAAGAACATATATTGAAATAAAACGCGCCATTTTAGAAATTTAAATCTTTCTGCTGATGTGCAATTCAAAATTCTTCGTCGATTAAGAAAACGGTGGGATTAATAGTGTTGGAAACAGTCTGAATAAATAGAGGAAACATATGGGTTAAATGAAATGGCTTCCGTACATTAACGAGATAATATTACATTTATGATCAAAATTCATGGTAAGCGAATTCGTTTAATTAAAATGGTAAGTTCATATCTATTCTCGTGAGATATTCTAAGATAGATTTCGCTCAGGACAGAAAACTAAATGTTTAATGTTGTATGAAGAAAATATAATCTTATTTAGTTTCTAGTTTAGGAATAGTTGAATAGAATTTGGCTTTAGTTGTTATGTGATAGTTGATTTTACTACTTAAAGGTGATTGGATATCGATGTGGCTTGAAACCTGTATCATAGTTCAATTTATAATGATTCTGTTCAGACTTTTTGCGAAAGGTTTTGTTAGATGTGAATTTGTGAAAGATAATGTACTCATATTTTCATGAATCTAAAATTAGTGTTAAATTGAACTCTTTCAGAGCACAAGGAGAACAGGAAAAACCTGGAAAATACAGGGAATTTAAAAATCAAAAAAAAAAAAATAACAGGGAAAATTCTGGGAATTTTGAGTTTTTTTTTTTTTCAAAAACTGAGAAAAACAGGGAATTTTGTTTCTTATTTTCGTTTATTGAAAAATTGTGACCATTCAAAATGCTCTCTATGACATATTTGAGGATGATATTTCAGCTATACTAAACTACTTCATTTACTATAGCAATATTTGTTTTAAGTATGTTTAGCTGTTCCTTTTTTCGTGAAATTTTTCCAGCCATTAAAATGAGTATAGTTAGCTCAATAAAGCTTACACAAGAGAAAAATGATTCTGTTTTTCTTCTTAATATATTGGGTAAAATATGTACAGCGAAAACGCATTTTTTTTCCAGATTCAGTGGCAACACTGTCATTCTGTCAGGGTCCTGCATTTTGTAATTCTAGTAAAATTGATCCCATTTTTTTTAAATTTCGTGAAAATTACAAAAACTATTTATTTTTCAAGGAGTCGTAGTTTTGAAATCGTATGTAAATACAAGATTTATTGAAGTTATGATAGAAATACAACATTAAATAATCTCTCGTATTACACGCAGAGCTCTGATTAATTTAGTCATCGTTTCCGTTTCTCAAAAGAATAATTGTGGGAGGTGGCCGCTTTTAAAATTAAAAAAACTGAGAAGGTTGTTGTTGTCATCGGCCATTTAGGCAGAGGGGGTACGATTGTTCTTGTTTTCCAGTAGCGCCATCTATGGCCAAGAATTCTACTTCTGCCACACCCGTTTGTAGACGGACACATTCATACATCCATTCATCCACAAATCGTGATTTTGGCCTGAACCAAAGAACGATCAATCTCAAATTCAGTACCCCCAGAGGTTTTGATTTGCTATGGGAACATGGAGTTCAGCGCCCTGTCAACCAGGCTATACCGGCCCTATTGTTAAGATAAATTTGTAATATAAAATAGTTTGTGGGGGGGTCTGTTTTTACTAAAAAACAATTTGCGAAGGTTTCGTTAATGTACTCAAATTTCTTCTAAACAGACCCCTTTCTATAAAACATAATAAACGAGTGGTACAATTTCGTATATTTCAATATTTTGTCATCAAAAATTTGAATCATTTTCTTTCAAATAGGCTAAAATTTGATGATTTTATTTATTTAAATAATTCATTAAACGAAACTTTCAGCTTGTGGGAATGTGAAAGCTTATGCCAGGTGGAACATAAAGCAAAACACCCTGCAAAATTGGAAAAAATTAACATTTGAAAAAAGAGAAATTTATGCAAGTTCGGAAATTAAGGAATACCATATAAGTTCAAAAACTGGTTTATTATCATTATACTTTATTCAGTGATGATCGAGTTTCTTTTTTTATTAAAAATAAAATTTTTGCATCAGAATGAAATTGCAAAATTTGCAGCACGCTAATGACAAATCGATCATCATAAACTTTATTATTAAAATAAAATGCATGAATCAATAAAAGAAAATTCCATGCTGCAAAAGTTTTTTTAAAATAAACTTTACTATGCTCTCATAAATTATTTAATATCTGCTATTATATATAATATTTGCATTCCTTTTTACCTGTTGCTAAGGTTTTACATCAATACTTATTAATGAGAATGTCAGACGAACCATAATGAGCCAAATCCTACTTCTTTACTTTTGACAAAAGCAGTTAGTTATATAGATAACAAAATCACTCTAATTGAATGATCACCATTAAAAGTCAAATTAATTATTTTATTTCAAAGTGTTTATAAAGGATATTAACTAGGGTTTTTTATATTAGATAAATAATTAAGGCTATTTTGCTAAGGTTTACCCTGATATCATTAACGATAACTTATCTCGATTTTTTTTTATTAAACATATTGTTAGCAAAGCTGTTATGATAAAATTTTTACACAATTTTGAAAACGTCGTATATCTAAATAGCATGTGTGATAAAAGACACAGGATTAAGATATACTAGTTAAAAAAAGAAGTAAATCCTATTCGAAAAGGAAAGAATTAACAAGGAAAAACAAAATTTCCCTTTTTTGTGAGTATGAGAATTGCACTCGCCTTTTTTATTTATTTATCAAGAAACTTATTAACATTTTTTAATCAAAAATGCACTCAAACTTTATATGTATAGTTGGAAGATTTATTAGAAAATAAAACAGGAAGAAAATTTCAATTTTTTCGTGAGCATAAGGACATACCCTTATGCTTACGAAAAACCTAACCTCTGTGCCTCAAATTAATTAACTTTTTTTAATATAAAATTAATTTAAAATTTACGTATATAGTTAGTAGATTTAATACAAAAAAAAAAATAATAAATAAATAAAAAGAAAGTTTCACTTTTTTCGTGAGTATAAGAATTGCACTCATCCTTTTTCTGTGACTCAAAGAAACTAATAAAAAAATGTTTATTTTAAAATGTATTTTAAATTTACATGTATAGTTAGTCGATTTATTACAAAACAAAATAAGAAGAAAATTTAACTTTTTTCGTAAGTATGAGGATTGCACTCACCCTTTTTTATGCCTCAAAAAATAGCTAGCATTTTTTAAGATAATTTTTTTTGAAATTTACATGCATAGTTAGTAGATTTATTACAATAAACTATATCTGCGTAGAACTTTCAATATTTTTAGAGTTGTCTAAAAATTCTGAAGTGACGAGATTAGGTCGAAAATTCTTTCACCGTATTTCTTTCTTTCCACATAATATCGTTGACATTGCTTAAAGAAAATCGAAGTTCATCATATTCAAGTTATCGGCACCCTCTTTCTCCAGCTGGCACTTTTCTCTAACGCGTTTATGATATTTCTCACAAATAGAAATTGAAAATATGTATTAAATGGATCATTTTATAACAATCAAACGTTATGGCTTCACTTTTCTTTTCCTTTTCGACTTTTCAAAATATGTTGTTATGATTTTTATTTTTTGTCATAATTAATTTTTGTAAATATTTTTAATTATTAGAAATGAGTCGTGATGTCTCAGGGGATGGAGCGTTCTCCTTCCAATGAGGTGAACCGGGTTCGAATCCCAGCGATGGCAGGTCCATACTAATTCCTCCTCCGGCTTGCACAGACCATCGTGCTGACTTAAAATATTCTCATGGGTTGAATCATGGGTTAGAGTCCCCTTGCCGTCAGGCTAATCGTGGGAGATTTTCGTGGTTTTCCCCCATGTAACGCAAATGCTGATTAGTTTCATCAAAACGTCCTTCAAGAAGACAAATTTCTCCCAATACTTGATCCAGGAGTTCCCTTGTCTTTCGATATGGGTTCAATATATTAAAAGGCTACGATGTTGAACATTATTAGTAGTAAACCCAAAAATTGGCTCGGCTGTTCAACAACGGTTATAAAATCTTTAGAAATTGAGAAGAGATTGATTTTTTTAATTCTACTTTTCAAGTGACGAGCACATGAACCCCGTTACCTAATAACTTATGAGCCTTCGTAGAGACCGAGGGTGTCTGGCATAGGTTCTAGTTAAACTGTTCTAACGTAAAGGGCTCGACTTCGCGCGAAGGTCGTCGGGCTACCAAAGTTGGAGCCATATCCTCCGCAAAGGATCAAAATTGCGATGGTATGTCTTCGGATCATCCGTCAGCGATGTTTCCCAATCCGTCGCCAATAGCCCATTGCGCAGCTCTAGTGCGTTGTAAATAAAGTACCTACCTACCTAACAACTTATGTAGAAATTTAAAAGGCAAAGAATTCAATCAATGATAGAAATAACTGCATTAGCAGTAGATTGCTAAGAGTTAAACTTCCCACATTAGCCCGAACTTAGCTTTTTGCCACAGTCTATCTTTGGGCACGATTTAAAAAGAACTATAAAATCTGTCTGCTATAAATAGAAGAAAAGAAAAAATTTTATTTTTGCTAGGGTGTAGTAAATGTTGTATTCTATGTATGAAAAGTAAAAATTTCGGGTCTCATTGAAAGAAGTAAAGAAATATTATGAAGAGAGTGAATGTGGTTACTCTTTGTATACTCTTGAAATTGATCTCCATCATATAAAGAGAAAAAATGTTTTCTTAGTATGAAAAATAAATAAAATTGGGTTTTCATGTAAAAAAGACGAATTGTGTATGTGTAAATCGCTATCATATATATTATATAAAGGAATAAAAATATTTTCATCGCATATAGAAGCAATGAAATGTTCTTCATACCTGATGGTTGTAAATATTGTCCTCCATATATGGAAAAGAACAAATTTGAATTCTTATCCAAGGAAGTAAAGAATTTTTATTCTTTATATAAAGACGGAGTGGATGTTGTTCTTCATGTCTGGAAAATAGTTGATGTTGTTCTCCAAGTCTGGAAAATAATTTATCTACATCATATATAGAAGCAAAGAAAATGTTCCTCATAATATATATGAAAATATATGTTGTTCTTCATATATAGAAGACAAAAATGTTTTCTACAAGGAGAAAAAAAATGCGGATTTTTCATGTACAAAAGAGAATAAATGTTGTTATTCGTATTAGGTATGGAATGTAATAAATCTCCATCTTATACAGAAGAAAAGTTAAGTTTCTCTTTTAATATATAAAAGAGAATAAATGTTGTTATTCACATATAGAAGAGGAGAAATGTTTCCTAAGTCACTGGAAAATAAATAAATGCGGGGTTTCATTCACAGTAAGAAGAAATGTTGTTCTTGTAATATATCTTCATCATATGTAGACGAAAAGGAAAGTTATGTTGTTCTTCATGTATAGAACATGATAGTTCTTTAAGTCTGTGGGATATTAATGAATGTGGAGTTTTCATGAGGAAACGAAATGCTGTTCTTTATGTATTAATAGGAGAACTGTTATTACCCGTGTATAAAAAAGAATAAATACTGGTTTTTATACATAAAATTGCTGTTATTCTTTGTAAAGTAATCTTATTTAGGAAAGATAAAATAAGTGACGCCTAATGTATTGAAGAGACGAAATGGTACTCTTTATTAAATAAAGGAAAATAATATTAATCTTAGTTAATAGAAAGTAAGTCCTTATGTGCAAAAGAGATTAAATGTTAATCATATAGTAGGGGTAGAAGAGTAAACACTGTTTTATATTTGTTTAAAAAATTAAATGTTAGTTATGCTCAGAAGATATGAAAAAAAAATTTCTTCTTGAATTTATCCATAGAAGAGATGATGTTCTTTATCTACAATAAGTAAAATTTTACTTTTTATTTAAGAAGTAAAAATATGTGAAGCGTTATGTATTGAAGAAAAGAAAGATCAATTTTTCACGTATAAAGAAAATGTTGCTTTTCTTGTATGAAAGAGAGTAAATGTTGAATTCCATGTATTGAAAAAATTTTTATTAATTTCTAAAAGAATCAGCAGAAATGTGTGTTTTTTCATAGATTAAAATGAATTTATTTACCAATTCAATTTTATTATTCTAATTAGGTAAACTTCTAAAGTTAAATTTAAACAATCAAACTTGCAATTGAAATCATTTAAGCTTTTTTTCATTTGAAAAATAAATTGAATTGTTTTGGGTTAGAAACACACAAAATCATTCTTTCTGAAGCCTTTGACTTGTTATTTAAGTCAAGTTTATTCATTGGAGCAAATTTTACTTAAAATAGATATCAGCTTAGTGTTTATAAGTGTCATAAATTTGAGTATCATATTATGACTATAGATGCATGTAATCTGTATCGTATGACCAATGACCCCTTAAAATTAATCTAAAGTGGTTCTCAACTAATCCGCCCTTAACTTATTCCAATTGTCTTCAAATATATGAAGAAAATAACTAGCATGAACTGTTTAGTCCAAATTTCAGTTTAGAAAAAGTTGCTTTTATTTATATTTATTTTAGTATTAATTTGTGTGCCCTATTTTTCCATATTATGGTAGTATAGATTATATTTGGTAAAATAAATTGTATAATAAATTTAAGGTATTAATTGTTATATCCTACATTCAGTAAAGAAGACGTAGAAATCATTTTTGATAAAATAACTATCATAAACAAGTCTTACATTATGCACAAGAAGACGAGATAAGTTTTGGTAAAATAAATTGTATAATAAATTTAAGGTATTAATTATTATATCCTACATTCAGTAAAGAAGACGTAGAAATCATTTTTGATAAAATAACTATCATAAACAAGTCTTACATTATGCACAAGAAGACGAGATAAGTTTTGGTAAAATAAATTGTGTAAATAAGTTTTAGTATCCAATTTTTTGTCCTATATTCAGTACAGAAGAAGTTGTGATTATTTTCGATAACACTAATTTTATAAATAAATTTTAGTACTAATTGTGATGTCCTTCATAAATTAAGAAAAAAAAATAGTCGAAATGATTTTTAATTAAAAAAAAATTTCAGTTATTTAAACAATAATAATGTAAAAAAAATTTTAATTTATTTTTTTTTATTTTGAAAAAAAATCTTTACAACAACTTTGAGAGATCATAACAGTTTCTTAGCATCGATGAAAACTATTTTTTTCTTATTCACTGATTACATTCAGAACATATTATTCAATTTTGTGATAAAACGAAAATCGAGAAAAGTAGTTCATTTTGTCTCCCCAAAATGTTGCTTCCAAGTCAATGATCCGTTTAGAGTCATTTTTCAATGTGTTAAACAATTTTATCTTCTGAGTTCCAGAAAGGGGTGCACTGAATACATCCTCCATCAAAATGTACTGGAGATGCAATTCAAATAAGTAAATGTTCTCACTCACTCTTTTTCTTTTAGTATAGCGCTTCTCAAACTGTAGTCCACGGTCCGTTTGGGGATCTGCAGCAGGCATTGAGAAAAAATATCCCACAATCAATAGTATAATTAGCAAAGTAAATTTAAAAAAAGGAATAATAAAAACAATAAAGCCTCTGAAACAATAAAGCCTCTGAGTGGAATAAAATTTTTAAAGCAAGTTTAAAAAAATTACGGACTATAGCTTGAAATTTGTATGGGAAGATAATTACTATTTTTTATCTTATCTATGCTGCCAACACCACTAAATAAAAAAGTGGTCTGGATGCTAAACTTAGCATCCGTCTCCACTAATCAAAAATTAAGCCAAACATTTTAAAATTGGGCCAACGAAAACAACCTCATTCTTATCATTAATTCAACTAAAATGCAAAAGTTGCCTTTCAGATAAACACAGAAGTTGTCTAGATGCTGAATCTGACATCCGTCTCCACTCATCAAAAATTAAACCAAACATTTTAAAATGGGGCAAGCGAAGACAACCTCATTCTTATCATTAATTCAACTAAAATGCAAAAGTTGCCTTTCAGATAAACACAGAAGTTGTCTAGATGCTGAATCTGACATCCGTCTCCACTCATCAAAAATTAAACCAAAAATTTTAAAATGGGGCCAGTGAAGACAACCTCATTCTTATCATTAATTCAACTAAAATACAAAAGTTGCCTTTCAGATAAACACAGAAGTTGTCTAGATGCTGAATATGACATCCGTCTCCACTCATCAAAAATTAAACCAAACATTTTAAAATGGGGCCAGCGAAGACAACCTCATTCTTATCATTAATTCAACTAAAATGCAAAAGTTGCCTTTCAGATAAACACAGAAGTTGTCTAGATGCTGAATCTGACATCCGTCTCCACTCATCAAAAATTAAACTAAACAGTTCAAAATTATGTAGTTCAAAATTATGCCAGCTAAAACAGCTTCATTGTTATCATGGATTTACCAGAAATACAGAAATTGTCTTTCAGTAAAATACAGAAGCTGTATAGGTGCCGAACATTACATTTGTCTACAATCATTAGATAAACCAAACCTTCCAAAATTGTTCTAGACAAAGCTCTTTTTAATTATTAATTCAGATGACTTGATGTTTACATTTTTATTAAAATTTACTTCGCTTTTATATCAGCTTGTTTCGATCATTTCAACTCTGTAAATAAAGTTGTGTATGTCAACAACCTACGTTATGTTTGCTTTAATAGTAATATAAGCCTCTTAGGAACATCTGAATTGATTATTAAATTTGAATAATTTATTAAACTTGAGTTATTTATAAACTACGAGTATCTAAATAATTAAATGTCCGGTGTCTGCAAAGAATATCGTGCCGTTAAAGGGATCTTTTTTCTGGAAAGTTAGGGCCATATTTTAGTTTAAAACTTCCAAAAACAAAGAACTAGGATGCATGGAACGAAAAAACACTGAAGCAGCTGAGAAACTTTTGATCTAATGATCGCATTTTCACACACTAAATTACAATTTTAATTGTTCAAAGGGAACTCTTTTAATATGCCCATTAATTATTATACACTGCATTTTAAATAATTAATTCATTCGCAAACATATTCTTTCTCTGAATAACTATGCTTTTTTTTCAAAAGATTTGGGTTTTTTTTTCCCCAATTTGAAAAAATTATGTCCTTTAGGATACGTAAGAGAGCGGCTGAATTTTCGGCAATGTCTATTTTGTTTTCTATATTTCATCAGATATCTAGAAATAGTGAGCCGATCCAGAAAGTTTTCGCACTCGACTATACGAAATAAGGTACCTCAGTGAGGCCCATGATTATCTAAAAAAAGCGAACCCTTGGAGAGAGAGTTTTAAATTTATAACGCCTTTATCGAACAAAAAATAACATGTATTTTAGCATTTGAAACATCTAGTTTCCTTCCTTATTTTTTTCTTCTTATTCTCGCATTTTTGTATTTTTTGAACGTCACAATTCTTAATATTTTTTCCTTTTTAAGCTTTCAGTGTTTCTATATACTATTTGCGAGAATCAGAAACACAGCATCCTTTTTTACGCTGCCTTACTTTTTTTTCTGTGAAAGCCTGGAAAGAAAGTCAACGAAACAGAACTTTTTAAGGAAAATAATTCTATTTCTAAGAGGTAAACTTAGGAATAAAAAAAAAAGGCAGGGACATAAAAAATAACCCAATCATTATGCTTGAAAGGCCTAACCAGACACATATAACCAGTAAAATTCTCGAAATCGAAAATTTTAATGCAGAAAACATTTCAAAAAGTTTTTTTAATATAAAAGACGAAAAAAAATTCAGCATTCTTATCAGACTTTCTTGAAATACGATACACTCAAGAACATTTGAAGAACGTAGGTTTGACCTTTTTCACGTATGAAATTTTAAGTTTTTATTGCATAGTTTAGCTTTTAAAAGAGAGTAAAATTAATATATTTTACTACTTTATTTCTTTCTGGAAAATAGTTGTATAGTAATTCTTTATATTTAAAAAAATAATATGTGTATATTATAATTACATACAAAAAAATTATATATTATTATTTTTTTCCTTTTTTTTTTCTTTCATTTCCTGCTTTGTTCTTATGAAGCACGTATAATAATTACAACAATAATTTGGGTAATGTTAGTGTACAAACAATAATTACGACGATACTTACTAAGATAATTTGGATAATTATGGTCCACATACAATAAGTACAATGACAATTGGGTAATTATGGTGCACATAACAATAACTACCGAGATAATTTAGGTACACAATTATGAAAAAATAAACATTAATTATAACGCATACAACAAAAACGTGGATAACTTGGGAGTTAACTAATTATGGTTTGTAAAAAAATGTAATTGAAATATTAAATTGCAACGAATTTACCCCAGTAGCAACGCATATTTTGGAGTAACTGCAATTAAAAGTACTGCCAACAAACCATCTTTCCCTCCTAAAAGTTGAATTTAGTTTATTATGGTTAGCATAATAATTACTTTTGAAAAGAATTTTAAAAACGAGGCTGATTTAGGTAATATGAAAGTAGCACTTGCAAAATAAATAAGTGAGACATTTAATTGAAATATTAAAATCAAAGCATGAAATTTTGTAATAGTTATCCACTGTTAGATAAACTCTTTAGCTCATTATACCAACTATGAAAACGGCACAACATGTCTGTAAGAAAATAAATTTTTTTATGTATCAAATATTACTCTAAAAATCTGCCTCGCTTGGGCAGTTACAAGTATGAGCCGGGATAGGGCGATTATAATTGTGTGAGTCTGGAGGGCTAGAAGACGGGTTTTCGAATCCAAACAGCCGAAGAATCCCCGTGTATTAAAGGGTGACAGGCGCACGTTAAATCTGACGGGCTCACAATGTCCTCCAAGTTCCTATAACAAATCAAGACCTCAGGGGGTACTGATCCAGGAGTTCCCCTGTCTTCTGGATTGGGTTCAAAATTAAAAGATCACTGAGTTGAACATTGGTAGTCGTAAACTCAAAAGTGGGTCGGATAATCAACGACGCTTATAAAGTAAAATAAGATTACAATTATGCCAAATTTGCAAATTTATTCAATAATTTAAGTAATCTTTATCTAAGCAGAAAAACCTTGCTTAATTGGCTTTTTTTTTAAAAAAAAGAAAATTACTTGTTTTCACATTTTTAAGCTATTTGTCCATTTTAAAGTACAGCCAATTCTTTAGACGATAATATACGTAGTTTCGAGTTTGTTCCGAATTTAAGGTATTTAAACTTGAACTTTTCTATTTTTCTTAATAAAACAGCTTCGAAAAACGCTTTTACCAATATGAACCATCTCTTATTAAAGAATAGAATCCTAAAACGCACTTTCACCCTTGTGGTATTTTCTTGACGAGTGAAAGCCGAACCTTCCTTTCTTAATTCGCAAAAGGCCAATGGCTGACGAGTTTGGATTGCCCACGTGTCATTAGAAATAACAAACAACAACACGAATAGAATCAATAAAGTGCAAGAAAAGTTGAATGGTATCTATTTCAAAGGCAAATGCGTAGGAATAGTTTACTTCCACTGGTGGTGGAGGTTTTGAAATTCATAACTACATGGCACATGGTGAGTAACGGTAAAAAGCAAACCTAGACAAATTTTTCCATAAAATTTTATTGTTAATGTTATAAAATGTTAAATGTTATAAAATGTTATATAAATCTGTTATTTAATAAGGCTTTGAAACGATGGAAATAAATACGCAGATAACTTAGCTAAAGAGGCAATTAATAAGGGTCAATTAATCAACATCAAAGTTCCATATTCATTCATTAAGCTTAAAGCTAAAACACAAATTAAGAAGGACGGGCAACACAACTGGCATCATCACGAACAGAAATCGGAATTCTTTACATAACATGGCCACTTTAAAGCCTATTTAAAACACTTTTGCCTGGCTACTGACAACACATGTGCCTGTGTAGGAGTGGGAACAGTGTGGCATTATGCAATAGAATGTCCGCTTACCACATCCTGCGACTTTAAACAACCAAAGCTTTTTTTTAAATTTTGTATATATATATATTTTTTTTGTTGCGATTTCCTATTTTTTCTCATGTTCCCACCTGTCTTGTATTCCAACCTTAACCATTAACCGACAAATGCCCCTTTAGGTGCATTAAATGTTGGCGTGTGTGTGTATCATTAATAAAATTAGAGCATCAAATCTGCCAACCAGTAAAGAAGTTGAAATGCCTTAGTAAAAATGATCAAAGCAGTTTTAAAGAGGTTTCATTCCACTTCATTTCAGAAAATTTCATATTTAATAAATTTGCAATGTCTAAATTCTTTTAAAACAGCTAATTTTAACACAACTATTTCATTTTTTTCCCAAAACCATTATCATTTGATTTTTTTATTTATTTACCGCTTTTTTTTCACTCCTTGATGCTGAATTAACCTAAAACTGCGTCTTTCTTATGTACTAATATTAGTTTAGAGTCTTTATATTACAACAAAAAATTTATATTTATATCCCCTTGAGAAGAAAACCTTAAAATACCCTTAATAATATAAATGATATTGACCATTTCAGTATTCAGATTTGATATAATATGTATGTAATTCAAGTTGAAATAAAAGTATAGACCTTAAAAACAAATATTAAAAATACTTTAACTATACAAATTATTAAAATGCTCAGATCAGGTTGGAAATTAATTGTCTGTTGGAATGACGTTGAAATCGAAAATTAGATCCTAAAATAATTCTTAATGACACAAATAGTAAAACAAAATATCATAATACTCAAAAGCTGATGCAAACTAAATGTAAATCAAGTGGCATTCTTAAATTAGAGAATGTAGTAAGTTATTAGGAAATAAATAAATTCCCTTTTATTTTTATACGAATTCGCTTCCTATTTGTCTTTATTAGCATATTTTCTCCCAATTTGGCTTCACTTAAAAAAATTTTAAAGTCATATGTTTTTAAAAGGCGTAAAAATAAAAATTGAGAAGTCAAACTGATGTTCAAGGTCTGAATAGAATTCCTTTGGTTACAAATGGAAAAATAATATTCCTATTTGAATTCTTTTCCCGAAAAATTTTACGAGAATCATAAGGAATCGCCACGTTTGGATTCGATATACATCTTTAAATGTACTTCCAAACATCAATTTATTCCTTTTTTTTTTCATAATAGGAAATATTTTTTCTTCTAATGTACTTTTTTTTCTTTTAAGAAAAGGGTTTTTATAAAAAAAAAGTTTATTTTTTAACTTAGAAAAAGTTACGTTTTTGTTTAAAAATCCAGTATTTGATTTTGTAAAAGGAAAATTTTTAAATAAAATGTTAGAATAATGAAGAGTTAAGATTTTATTCTTATAAAAACATAGATAACAGTTGTTATAGCACAAATAATAGATGATTTTGTTTAGCGAAACAGCTCTAATAATTCTTAAATTACAACTCAGTTTAAAAATCAGAATTTTAAAAAGGTATACTTTGTTAATCTTTCCTAAGCGGACTTCTATTTTATGCCATTATATATTATTGAAAACTAACCATAAAAATCTGTAATTATTTATTATTTGTTTGTGTGCTTTTTGAAATTCCAATTGCAAAGTATCAGTAATGACCTTAAATAAGCAAATAATTCGAGAATATTTAGAGGACTAGATACAACTTTTTTAAAAGCTTCTCTAAGCTGAATTCTATTTTTTAAATGTTTTTGTACTTATATACATATATTTTACTGAAAATCTGTATCTGTAATGATATCTGTAATGATTTATTCTTGACATCATTACAAATGTGTGTATTAGAAATGCTATTTCAAAATATCAGTAATGAGTTTATGAAAGCAAATGTTTAAAGAATGTTTCGAGGACTAGATACGTCTCTTTTTAAAGCTTCTCTAAGCTTATCTTTAAATTTGTAAAAGTTTTTGTACTGTTGTCCACATTTTTTACTGAAAATTGGCCATCAAAATCTGTAAGGGTTTATTCTTAACATCATTGAAATTGTTCGTATCATAAACGTAATTGCAAAGTATCAGTAGTAACTTTAAGAAAACAAAGGTTTCAAAGAAGCAAATAAGAATGTTTTTTTGTTACAGTAATAAAGGCTCACTATTTTACTAAAGGTCATTACTAGTTTTATGGCTCGTTACTTTACAATACATCTTTTATATATATTTTAGGTATCTTTATCGAAAATGCAGTCCAAACAATTTGCTCATTTTTACTAGCATTTAACCGAGAAAAATCAAAAGCACTATCGAAGAATGAATCTCTTCTGAAAATATGAAATTGAAACAGAGAGGGGTTGAAAAATGATTAATTGAAACATCTCTAGCAATCCCTCTTCATCAAGCAATCAAACTAGTATTTATGTTGAATCAAGTTAGCATGTCTTACATTACCAGTGAATTGATGTTTCATATTCGTAGTAGTAGTTACGCCACAATACTCCCCCACCAGAATTTTATCAAGGATAGAATTCGATGAATGGATACCACTAGTTGCTGTACTTGAAAGACTTGGAGAGCAGGAATTAAGAGAGCAGGAATTTTTGAGTGCTGAAAGTGAGAGGTGTATTAACTTCACAGTCATAGTCGCTCCTGTGTTGCCACTAGCAGACAAGTGTATGCAGGCAGACGTTGTGTTTAATCGAGACGAGACTGGGTAGCAACAGCGTGAGGAGGTGGATAATGTCACAGTCACAAGTCAACTGTTCAATGTGGACCCTCCAACGAAGTAGGCGTTACCAGATCGAAGGGAGCGTTACTGTCAAGTTATTGTGAAGTGGGCGTTACTGCGTGTTCAAATCACGTCTGGGTCGCCAATGTGGGGGGGGGGGCGGAGTTATCGACAATGCCAACCTCCATCTATCAAAATGAATCAAGTTAGCATGTACTTTATACCAGTGAATTGATGTTTAATATTCGTAGTGGTAGTTACGCCACATCCTCCTGCCATTTTTAATAGTCGTTGGTCATATTTTGATAGAGTTTTTATTTCTTCCACTTCAAAATATTAATAATGGGGAATACCTAGTAAACTGCGTCTGATGCAAAAAATTCACATTAAAGGTAAAGATATCAAATGATGTTATAAACTATGCGGGACGCAAAAATAAAAGTGATACGGGAAAACGAGGAAAAATAAAAGAAAATACTTCGCCCGAAGATTTCATAAAAGAAACAACTTCCCAACCTAAGAGGAAATCATCAAATCAGTATTTTGACCCATATCAATATTTTGACGAATATCAATATTTAGACACATACCAGTATTTAGACGCAAATCGGTATTTAGATGCATATCAATATTTTGACGAATTATTTATTAATAATCAGTATTTATGACGCATTATTAAGTATTTAGACCCATATCAATATTTTGACGAATATCAGTATTTAGACGCATACCAGTATTTAAACTCATATCAGTATTTTGACGCATGTCAGTATTTAGACTAGAACAGTTTTCTGACGCATGTCAATACTCAGACCCATATAAGTATTCTGACTCATATCAGTATTCTGGTGCGTGCACATCAGTATTTAGACTCATATCAGTATTCTGGCGCATATCAGTAATCAGGCACATATTACTATTCAAACGCATATCAGAATTTAGACGCTTATCAGATTATAAAATGTAACATATCTCTGGCATTTTAATAAAACTATTGTTATAAAAAAATCTATGTCCCCTTTCCGAAAAAAAAGGTAACATCTTGATTAACTTTTTGCCTAATTATCAGGCTATTAAGTATTGATAAGTTCAATTACCTGTTTTTAAGTTTATAACGAATTTGATATTTATGGCATATAATAGTCAAACTGATTCTCATTTCACCTTCCGCATTAGTCATTCTACAAAATTTTGATAGAATTTTTGTTTCTTCTTTTAAATATTGATTTGTAGCCGAAAACTGCAATTTTTTTCACTCCATTTTTAATAAGAATTTTAAAAATATGTCAGCCTTCGAACACTTGAGTAAATTTGCAAATAACTTTGAAATCTGTTTCTTTCGTAAACCTATTATCAATTTTAGGAAATAAAAATATTAATTTATTTGCCGAATATTACACGAAGAACTTTCTTGCTATCTCTGCATTACACGATGCAAAATAAGCAAGTAAGGGATATTAAACAAACTTGAAACTTCCTTTTTTTAAATGTGTACACAAAGGATTATTTTTATCAAACTAAAAAAAGTGCGGTATTCCACCACATTTTAGCTTTTAATCCTTTAAAGTTAGAATGCAGCTTTATATTTTCCAAGGAGCACTCCAAAATGAAAATGAAAAATCAATTTCTTCAAGCTAATGTAGCTTAAAATATATTACTTATGCATTTTTTATTACTGTTTTTATTTTTATGAAAAAATAAAAGTTAGCAAACCTTTTGAAAGCTTTTTTAAGCTTCTTTTGTGAACAAAGTAAAATTGGATTCATATTGATTGCTTGTACTAGGATCATTTTAAATCAAACCAATACATTTTTTTGTAAATTCTACTTAGCTTGTTTTTGAATCCTTGAAAAACATATCATTAACAAAAAATTAGCTGGTAGCATTTCGCGCGCAGTAGATATATATTAGATTGCAATTTATACTTTGTTTTGATAATAATGAACACAAGGTGTTCCGCTAATACTCACCTTAATATATATTTTGAGAAATCTTGCCTGAAAAATATGATTATTAAGGATTACAAATTAATATTTAAGCTTATTAAATTATTAAGCTTATTAAATTTATTAACAAAAACACTGCGTAATTCAGATAACTCACCATTTTGTTTTTACTGGCGATGAACAGCCGACCCATTTTTTAGTGTACGTCTATCAATGTACAACTCGATACCCAACTTTTCACCAACCTAGAAGACAGCGGAACTTCTAGCTGTTGTGACTCATGGGAGTAAGAACAGAGCACTCGCCTTCCTATGAGGTGAACCGGGTTTGAATCCCAGCGATGGCTGGTAGATACGAATTCTGAATCTGGCTTGCACCAACCACAGTTCTGACGTAAAATATTCTCAGTCGTAGAAGGATCATTGGTTAGAGTCCCCTTACCGTCAGGCTACCTTTGGGAGTTTTTCGTGGTTTTCCTCTCCATGTAACGCAAATGCGGGTTAGTTCCATCAAAAGCCCGCCACGAAGGCAAATTTCTCCCAATACATGATCCAGGACTTGGCGAACAAAGAGCACTCACAGTATCCTTTGGCCAAGATTCAGGAGTTTCCTTGTCTAAAGGGTTGGGTTCAAAATGACTAAGCTACGGAGTTGAACCTTACTGGTCGTAAACCCAAAATTGGGTCGGCTGTCCAACGATGGTTATAAATATGTACACCCTATATTTTGAAAGTTAGAAATCCGTCTAGAAAGAGGTATGGTTATTCAGAGAAATAAAGTTTTTGTATCTGATTTCGTAGCTTAAAATATTTCCTGCACTAACTAATTAGCATATCCTCAAACCATTAAGACTGAGTTTTAGTATATAAAAATCTAATCATTAGGTCAAACGTTATTCAAGGTGTTTCGTTTATTTATTTGGGCATTGTACGTAAAAATACAATCATAAGATCAAATCTTATTCTCAGTATTTGGTTTATTTGTTTCTTTTCCCTTTTTTTATATCTTTGATTACATCTATCTTTGATTTTTTTTGCTGATTTTACGTTTTTTTTATTATACAATTTTGTTATTTAATTATATAACTTCGTTAGTAATTAGCTAGAATAATTTGTTATGGTTTTATACCCTTTTAATTAGTTGTAGGCATTAAATTACATAAATATTTAGCAGTGAATAACAATAAGTCGTGATTTAAGTTAAATCTAATTTAATTTTGTAGAACAGAAGAAATAATTGAAACGAAATTTCTCAACTTATTCTAGTTATTGATTCACATATTGTCTTTCTTTTCATGAATTTAATTTTAGTTTTTTTTCTAATAGTTTGAAATAAGTCAAAAATTGCATTTGAAAATTACAAAATTTCTAAAAATGTCCGTGATAAATGTTGGGTATTTTCAAACTACATAACTTTGTTAATAAACATCCAATTGCAGCAGTACCTTTCATCAAAAGTGGATTGTCTGCGGTTGACAGTTAGATTGAGGGGAGACCCAAATGTTGGGGGCATTATCAGACGAAAGTTAGAATGGCACTTCTCCTCCTATTTCATTTGTACTAATTAATGTTCTTCCATTGTTGAGGTTACCATGGATTCTAGGAAGAACAAATCGATAGTGCCATGGATGTCTTGTGAGACGATTTGTTTTGTGTTTATGAAAAATCTATTTTTAAACTTTTTTTTTAAAGTTAAAAATAACTGATATGGATAGAAATTTCTTTCTCATTATTTCAAAACATTTTTTATATAAAAAAGCTGTTCTGTGTTACATTGAAAGGTTGCGGTACATTATAAAAATAAAATTTTCTAGTTAAGCTCTGTTGAAAGGAGAATTAAAAAATCCGAAATTCAAATGAAAATCAAATGAAAAAATTCAGAATTTTTTTAGACTACATTGGTCTTGTGGTTCCTAATTTCTAAGGCGATGCAAATGTATGAGTAAAGGTCACTCTAAAATCAAAATTAGGACGCTTGATTCTAAATATCTGTAAATTTTTTTATAACAAATATAACAAGCAAGAAGTATTTAATGTTAAAAAAAATTTTAAAAACACTGAAATGTTTGGATTTTAGAATATGTTAATATGACACTTGATTTTTCTAACATGTTTTTGACGAAATGTTTTAAAATAAAAAGAAAAATGGTTTGCTAAGAAATTTAAATGTTTTTATAATTCTGTTGTAAAAGTTTTTTTTTCTTTTAAATTTCTTAATATGGTTTTTAATAAGTCTTTCATTAAAACGCAATTTTTTTCTGCCTTACAAAAATAATCCGAAATGTTAATCGACTGGCATATTCCAGAGTCAATTCATATAAATTCTATTTGTGAGGCTTAGAATTATGTCAATTTTAGTTTGACTGGCGAAAAGTCGCCAAAAAAATGTAGACCTTCACCAACTTTTTTTGAATTTTTTTTAAATTTTATTTGTAAACACATAAAAATTAAATTAAATAAACAAATTTATTTAAATAAGAAAAAGAGTTTAATTTCCTTGCGCCCGGTTAACCAAAAAGTACCAAAAGAAAATAACTTAAAAGAGTGAACCCAAATGAATTGACTTATTATCTTAAAACTGTTATCGTTTTCATTTTGGTAATTTTATCAAAAACACAGTTTATTAACTTATCGATATACATTTATTTTATTAAAAGAATTAACTAATAAAATAAAGTCTCTTAAATACGGAAAATATATTTGATATTATAAATGTATCGATCGGAAAATATATCGATTATTACTACGGTGCCAATAATTAATAATAATGATTGAATGAAATAATAATGATAGTAATGATTTAAAGAATAAAAAATCACTTAAATGCAGGAAGCAGAATTAACATTGTTCAGAATCCTGACTGTTAATTAGGCACAAAAATATTTAAAAAAGAATCGAACTAAGAACTAATTTGTTGATTTTAAACAAAATCAGCTAAATCAATTATAAAAAAAGTACTACTACTAAAATTGTCAGTGTTTTTAAAGTGGAGCCAATAATTTTAAATGCTAAATCGGTTTTGTTGTTTAAGAACAAAATCTAACATTTATAATGATATAAAATACAACAAAGCTAATACCATTATTTTTGTTCGTCATAAATAAATGTATTCGAAGAAAGAATTACAAATATTGGATTAAGGATAGAACATACGAACAAGAACTTTTAAGTGTTCCGTGAAAAAAAAATATTAAATTCTCGAGAAGTATATGCTTTAAAAATTATAGAAACCTAAACATTAGCTTAAGTGGATTAAATTTATGCAATTAGTTTTGAATCGGGGCATAATTTTTCTTTTTTATTATTCATTGTAAACATTAAGAAATAATAAGCTGTGATCTATTAAATCTAACTGAATTAAAAGTGGTAATAAAATTAATTATTTAAGTTTTATTAAAAATGCCATTTTATTATGTTCAAAAATTGTGTTATACTCGAAAGCTGAATTGATTTAAAAATCTAAATTTAAATCTTTTTTTAAAAAAAAACATTCATTGGGAAATTTTAAATTTAAATAATTTTGATTATTATAGCGTAAAAAACTTTTGTAACAAATGAAAAGGATTTGTAATTGCTAATTTCGCAATTAGTTCCGTAAAACTGAGTCACACTTGAAATTATTTTTGGATATTTTTTTTTTTAAATAAAAAAATATTGCAGCATAAACTAGAATAACAATAGTTTATAATTTATACAAAATATAAAATATTTTAAAAGTAATATAATTAACTTATAATTAACACTAATAAAATTTAGTAGGGTTTTAACATTAAAGAGCAAATTAGTGATATTTTGAGTAGACATAATATTGACTAAAATAGAATTTATTTAACAAACTGAAGTTGTAAAAAATATCTTCGCTATCTATTTAACGTTGAAATTTTTAAAAATTATGGAAGAAGCTAGTGCCATTGTAATAAGGTATATTCTGATATAAACTAAAGGTGTATTTATTTGGCTTGATGTCCTTACAAGCTTTTATCATCGCCAAACTGTTATTTAACATCTGGAAATATTAAACTCAATCGAACAAGTTATTCCCTATTCTGACCAAATCTATATATATATATAGGGGAGAGTCGGGTAGCCCCGCCCACTTAAGGAGTATTGCTTATATTTCTGTATAATATTGAGCAATAATCAATATTTTTGTATGTTTCTATTGTTTTATCATCTTATTAAATAATGCAAAAAGAATAAACCAAAAAAGAATAGTTTAACTTAAAAAAATAGAAATTTAAAAAATTTGACTACTGTATTCAACATATTTTCAAAACTTTTGTTTACCATGTTACCAGCTGCATAAATACTTGAAACTTTGAAAATAATCTTTTTTTAATATAACAATTTATGTCCGATGGCCCATTGACTTGAAAAAATATTCTATACATATGAAATTGACAGTGGGCGGGGGTATCCGACACTCCCCTATATATATATATATATATATATATATATATATATATATATATATATATATATAAATTTAAGTATTTTTGAATAGTAATACGTTAAATATTTATTTAAAATAATTTTGTATTTTTATAGAAAAAAATTAGTTATCAAGTAATTACTTAGATTTATTTTTGATCCTTTCTAAAACGGCTATATAAATTAATACATAAACGGTGCTATGATGAAGTATACTGTCATAGCAATTATGGGTGACGCAGCTTGCCTCTTCTTCGAGTAACAACAATAGTACATTATACGTTACCCAAGTTATGGCCCGGGAAGTGCGAGAGGAAGTAACAGTACATTGAGATGAGTTTACTATCTTATCTCGCGACAATGGAAATAATTTTAATACTGCTGCATATTATGCTGAAATATCCCGGATGCATACTTATGGTCGTTTGTGTGATTCAATGGTTGCCGGACGGATTTTTAAATTATTACTCAAATATAATACGTAAAGAGCTTTACAAATATCGCGGACACCTTTTGAAAATTGAAATCAAAGTAGTTCCGAGAATTCAACAGCTAGACGATGAAAAATTTTGAATAATGTAATATTTAAAACTAATTAAGGTGTTAGGATAGGAGGAAAGGTTGAAGAATATTTAAATACAGTTATGTTGCGCATGCGGTTTAATTACCAGTAAAGTTAAGATGTTGTACAAGACAATTTTGAAAGTAGAGCAATCTGATCGCTAAAGGTGGCTAGTTTGATATAAACAAAGTGTATTTATTTAGTTTGCTGTCGTTACAAGCCAAACTATTATTTAACTTGAATACATTTCGAAGGAGTTAGAACCCATTGTAACTAATAACACTGACTAAAAATCAGTTTATTTAAAAACCTGTTGTCAAAAAACCGATATCTTATGTATGGAATGGTATTTTTTTTTAAAGTGGACATTTGAAAAAAAAAATGAACTTAAACAAATTTGTTCTAAAAATTTCAAAATTTTGTCTGCTGGTACAAGTATACTACATTAAATAAAAAAATTATAAAACAAACTGTATCTGATAATTTACAGGAATAATAATTATTTATAATAAGTAGAAAAAGGAGGGATTGGTAACTGTGAGGGAGTGAGCAGTTTCTTCTATGTATAATATATATAAAATTTCATTACCTTTTATTAATTTAATGCTAATTGAAGGAATGACTTGCAATAATTTAATGCTACATACATTAATCTAATACTAAAAGCCATGCTCTATTTCGATGTAAAATGCTTTTAAACGAAAGCAAAATTACTTCCTTTCTTTGTTGCTATTCTAACTGGACTTAACCAGTATTAGCTATGTATGTGCCATCAACTGTTAAAAACAAACTTATTGTTTTGTGAGGGAATGATAGCTATTGCCAGAGACAGAGTTAAAATTGTTCTAATTTCAAGTGCCTTAAATATAAAGATAATATGATGGAGAAAACTTAATTTAAGTATGTTTTAAAAAATTCATTTACAAACCATTTAGCTATACATACTGAAATGCGACAGATGTTTTTTTATCTTACTTATAGAAAAAATAGTTTAAATAAAAATTTTTTTATAAGAATGATGATTGAAATAAAATATTAGGTTTAATAAACTAAGAACGACATCCATAGATAATGCAAAAACTTGAGGATGTATTTTTGGAACCGCCAGTCTGAATCAAACTCTAAATCTAAACATAGTTAACTTTATCTTTAACTACATGTCACATCTAATATAATATTTCGCAAAATAACATAATTTTGATTTAAAAATTTAAAATTCTTTCATAATTTAAAGGATATAATGTTTAAAAATGGTGTGCATTGAAGTAATTAAATATTTATGTGTCTCACAGCACGTTGTAAGCATTGATCATGTGATTAAAACAAATTGCGTCGCTCACTTGAAACAGCGAGAAAGTCTGATTTAAAATGTAAACGTTCTTTTAGGATCTGCATTCAGAACCAATTAACATTCGCAATAAATTCTAATCCCTCGTGTTTAACTGAAGAGCAGCCCAATCCCCTTGATCTACATAATTCAACGGAGGCTTAAGCCACATTTAGATAATTAGAATTTGCAGACGAGGCTTAAAGACGAATATAGTCTCTATCAGTTACCAGTGCAAGGGAATTCGAAATAAATTAATTGATAAATTTTCATGCGGTTATAGTTGGTAATTAATTGGTGTGTGTCATGTAATTAGGGAATATAGTCTCTCCAGAGATTACGTCGCCGTATATTATATGAATACTGTCATTTCCCTCATGACGAGATTAATTTCGAATCCCATTTTAAAGATCATACAATTGTCAAAGGACATATCAGTATTCAGTAAGGAATGAACAATTGCTCTGGAATTAGAGCAATTAGAAAATTATACTTTGTGTGAATAGAAAGTGCATTTTTTTTTATTCATTCTTTTTGAGATTCTAAAAACAAAGTAAGGGTTCTAAAAGCGAGAACGAAATAACTCGAATCCCGCCAAAGGCTGAACGACTCAAATAAGCCCAGTTTAAAAATATCTGCAAATATGTTAAAAGATCAATAAATGAAAAATAAATCTAAAAGTAATCTTGAAGTATTTGGTAGAACAGAGAATTTTATGAATGCTATAACGGATTTTTTTTCATTGAAAAAAAATAAATGAGAAATCAGAAGAAAAAAAAAAGAATATTCTATATTTCCTATCAGAATCAGAATGTTCTATATTCTCTATATATTTTTTGCATATATTTTCTTTTGAGTGAAAATAATTAAAAGATTCATTAAAAATAATTAAAAAATTGAGAAAGGTTATTTGCATGAGTCTATGTAAAATTATAAATTCTATTTCAGAGTTAAACATGAACATAAATCTAAATAATTTACTAAAAATATTTTAGTAAATTATTTTAAAAATAGGTTTATAATTTTGCGGAAGAAATTCAATAAGTTCTGAAAAATAATGAAAAAACGTTTTATCACAGAATTTATAAATATGAAATGTAAATTTAGAACTAATTACTTAACTTGGGACAATCAATTTTGTCACATTAAAAAATTTAATGGATAGATAATGGTCAGAGACCGGCAAAATGTGCTCTGGTCTCTTATCGTAATAATAAATTTATGACCGTAAAGCTAATTTGAACTTAAAAATACAGGTCTTTTTTCTTGTAAAATATATAGCTACTGATAGAAAATTAACGTTTTGTTCGAAAAACTTATCTTCATTTTGCGCATTGATATTATTGAAGGTTCAGGCGACTTGTTTCTTGAATCAAGACGAAATGTAGAACGAGGTGAAATAATGTGATGATAGAGTTGCGTGTCCGTGATCACCAATGTAGAGGAAGTGTGAGAGAGATGTGCTTTGGGGGCGACTGGAATCGTACTATGGTTCTTTGTGTCTGCACTCTGGATGCTATAACCACCATAGAAAAGAGTGTACTCGTATTGAGTTATGTTTGCATAAACGTTTGAATTAACAGTAAACTCAACTAATTTTGCTGATGACCATTACAATAGGCCTTTTTTTTTTTTTCGTATAAATTAACGGCCACATTTTTGAATTTTGTGGAATTGATTCTTTCTAAATTAGATGCAATCTTCTGATAATAATTCAAGTTTTACTCTACTTCTTGCATCCATCATGTTTTCTTTTTACTGGAGTATTTATTTCTGAGTGTTGAGTTATTTAAATGCAGTTTAATATTTTTTGTGCACTAATCTTGTCATTAGAACAAATCATTGATCAAAAGTAGATATGAGCTAAACTAAAAGGCAACGAATTATCAGGTCCACCTTGGAATAAATAGCTTGAGATTTTCACTTAGTTACATCTTTTGGCAAAAATTTAAAAACGATAAATAAATTAACATAAAAGTAATCCTCGAATTTTATAATTTTAGTATTAGCAAAATTTATTTTTTTAACAATTATTATTATTATTATTTCAATAAAAAGCAGAATAAATTACGAAATGAAGAAACAGTTGAATATACTAAAAAAATTTATTAGAGGAAAAAATGTAAAAAATTTCCTTAAATTAAATTTTTTAAAGAAAAATTAGATTCTAAAATTTTTTGCATTACATAATGACTATTTATTCATCATTCTAGAAAAAATTATTTATCTCTCTCATGATTTTTCTTTTATAAGCTCATACTTCAGTTCAGAAAATAACAAATATAAAATTGGAGAAAGAATAGGTATTTTCTAGTGTAAATCATAAGATTTACATTAAAGTGTTTAAAAATGTGAAAATCTTAATTCAAGAGAGATAAAAACGTTTAGCAATTTGCGCTGTTATAATGATATATGTTAATATGGGGTGGCAAATAAAACACATTCTTAATAACTAAACGAATTTAATATAACATATGTAAAGTAAGGACAGTCACACTTAACATCATTAAAGAACAAAAAAAAAAAAAAAACACTTATAGAAAAAGCAGGGAGAAGAACATCTCTTCTCTTCGTCACAATTTCATCGTCTCTGATCGTTTTCTATTGTCCGGTGATCAGTTATTATCGCCATCTGTCGGCGTGTTATAGTTACGTTCAATGGCACTCAATATATATATATATATATATATATATATATATATATATATATATATATATATATATATATATATATATATATATATATATATATATATATATATATATATATATATATATATATATATATATATATATATATATATATATATATATATTATTGAATTTCACGTTTCGCCTCACTTGTTTGAATTTTTCTTTGAGTACAGTTGATTATTTTTCAAATCCAGGTAAACGCACATATTGTTACGATTAAAATATTAACAAAGTGCTCAACAAAAAATCATAATAGCAATAAATTGTACTAAGAAAACGTTGGTGGGCGGAGTGAACATAGGGTGAAGTCTCCTGGTCAGTGTACTTTGTTACTTAGGCACTTCACTCCGTTTAGCGCATCCAGCCTACTTATGCATACTCTCTGGTCTTTGGAATGGGATCTGACTTCCTTTTATTCCTTAAATTCTACTTTTTTAAAATCAAACTTCATTTACTTCAACCAAGTCCTTTTTGGCCTTTCTCTTTTTCTCTTGCCATCAGAGGCTCAGAAAAAAATAAACTTGTGCTGATTTTTCTTAGCATTTTCAATATGTTTATCGTCAATTTCTGCCTTCTCTTATTTATTTCATCTTCCATTGTACTTAGGTTTACTTTTTTTAATGTTTAATTTCTAATTTCTATAGGACAAAATATTTTGTTAATTTTTCAAAGACAATTATTTTGAAGCCTCAATTTTTTGGCATTCGTAAAGCACTTTTTTAAGGCACCAAGTGTTAGAGCCACATAATAAAATTGCTTTGACTATTTTATGGATTGTTATTTTTGTTCGTTAATGTATGCTTGTAGACTTGCAGAATTCTTAAAGGCTCCTAAAAGATGCTCTTGCAAAGTCAGTCTGTATTAGCTAATTAATAGGAATATTGTTGTTTGAAAAACTTTGTGAAAAAAAAAATATCAAAATAGATAATTATCTATTATGTGAACTGGTACAGTAGTCAAATGTACTAATAACAATGTGCTATTAACTACTAAATCTGCTCTGTGAGCTATTAATTGCTAAATCCTCGACATGGAAAAAAAGTTTACATTTCATTTCTCCACAATTAAATTTTATTCTTCCGAAAGAGCTTATTAGTGTTGGCGAAAATTTTACAAAAACCGTACTTTTTACAGCGAGGATCTGAAATAATTGGCTTACTAATTACAAAATTCAGATAACTCTATGCCACAATTATTTTAGCTCCAAATACCTTTGGCTTCGATACAGAAGCCTCATTATTCCTAATGTTCCAGAAAAATTTCTCCCTATTTTCGAAGTTTACAACAAATCAGCCTAATACGTCATTATAAATAAATAAAATAAAAAAACTTTTCATACGCAGAACAAATGGATTCGAAACTATTATTTTTTCGCTTATTTTTCGTCAGAATATAAAGGAATTCTTCTCATTTCAATAATTCTTGAGCAAATGATTAAAAGCTTTGTGGCGTGAAATTCTAGTTGTTAATTCTTTAACCGAAATGAAAGTGGGAAAAAATACTTTTCAATTAGAATTCAAGAGCGTAGATTGAGCGGGAAACAATTATTGAAGTAGAATTAAAAACGAAAGGATTCAGAGAGATTTTTTCGCTTTCATTTCACGCTTTATTTATTAAATCGAGCCAAATAAAAACAAAGGTATTGAGATGAAACAAAGACGAATTTTCTTATACTTATCTAGAAAAAAATGTCTAATTAAAATATTTCTCGCTACGCCATTTTTTTTTCCCTTATCAAAACTCCCACGTTATTGAATGAAAGAGAAATAATATCAACACTAAAACGTGCATTTAAAAAATATAGATAATGAAGTTATTATTATTTTTTTTCATAATCGATGGAATTTCAAAAATCATAATTCCCCCCCCCATCAAAATCGATGAAATAATCGACGATACGAGTCAAAAGACGGCGTCTTAAAGTCAGTATTAACATTAAGTACCTTGCTGGGCACTTTAGTCCACCAGGTACACATCTTTTTCGATCCATATTTGTCTAATAAAAATGACATTTACAACAGTATATTCACATTTAATACTTTTAAGTATTATTAAGGGAGAGTTATAAAGCAATATCCTCAATCGGTATTTCTCAGAGGTGCTAGTTGGAAAGTTAAAATTTACCAGATCAACTTTTATCAACTTAATCAGAAAGGGCAAATCGGTATGCTAATGCAAGCTAAGTTCTCCGATACATAGAAACATCACCAGATTCTGGTCTGCACTCCCCGGCTACAGTTATTATATATCGGGGTATCAAACACAATATCGCTGACATTAACAAATATATATCAAAAGACAATATCGCGATTATATTCAATTAAGTGAGTCGTGGTAGCTCAGGGAATAGGGCGTTCGCCTTCCAATGAGGTAAACCTGGTTCGAGTTCCAGTGATGGCTGGTCCATACGAATAATGCATCCTACTCGCGCCGACCGTAGTTTCTACGAAAAATAACCTCAGTGGTAGACTATCATGGGTTAGAGTCCCCTTGCTGTCAGACAAACAGTGTGAGGTTTTCGTGGTTTTTCTCTCCATGTAACGCAAGTGCGGGTTAGTTCCACGAAATGCTCCACGAAGGCAAATTTCTCCCAGTACTTGATCCAGAAATCCTCTTGTCTTCTGGATTGGGTTCGAAATTACAAGGCTATAGAGTTGAACATTAGTAGTCGTAAACCCGAAAAATTGGATCAGCTGTTCAACGACGGTTATAAAATAAAATAAAATACTCAACTAAAGTTATTAAATATGATATTACTAAGAGTGTTGATATATTTAATTTGAATTACGAAAGTGTTGACTAATCTAAAAATAATATTAACTAATTAATTCGGAATATTGTGATATAGTATTAAATATCGATATTTTTTTTAAAATTATACATCTTGATATTAAAATTCGAAATTATTAACTATAGGAACCAATTCAGTCACCAACACATGGTCCTATTACCGATTAGTACCTGCAAAATATTTTACTTCCTGAGATGTAGCTTATTTGGCAGTCATTTTATTTGAATTTAAATTCATCTTAATAGTTTTTCTAATTTGAATTAAAAAATAATATTTTAAATACACATTCTATTTTCTCTCTGTCTTCAAAGTATCTCTCCGTTTTATTTAATTAAATTTATTTCCTGTTCTAAACAACAACAAAAAATCCATCATGTTTGAGATCTTGATTTTTGATTAAAATCGGCTTTTCGCTTTGTTGTCAACAAAGCAAGTGACAAGAATCGGAAATAGAGCTAGATTAAAGAAATGAATCCCGTTTCTTAAAAGGTACGGAGGATTTCTTTTATCCAGAAGTTGGGAGATTTCCACCTATTCTTTCTATTGATATGGATCTCCGTAGGCTTACAGAAAGCAGATCCCTTTAAATAGGCAATTTAGGATGTATCATTTCACCGTCGAATTCACTCCACTTTTTTTTTAGAAGGAAAATGTGAAATATTTTTAATAGAACACAATTCTTCTTTTAGAAAACATTCCATTCCTAAAGTATCGTCAAAGTGAAATATTTCTAAATTTTAGATATTGTTTTATAATATTTATGTTATATGTAATACAATGTGTTTTAGTAGTAGTTGTAAGTTAGTAGTTATTGGCGCAAGTTGGGGCTATATCGCACCTACAACTTGGTTTTTATAAAATATCTATATTGATATATCAAAACCAATGGCTTTGAGGTATGAGAAAATGTTGTCGTGGGGACTGTTTCCAATTAATAAAATTAATGATGGATTAAAGCTACCGAATTGGCGTTGTCTCTGAATTTTAAATTTGCTGCATTTGGTTAAAATGTGTTTCACAGTGAGTGGTTCCTTACAATGGGAACACTCTGGCGCAGGCTCATTTAATAGAAGATGTCTATGAGTAATACGAGTATGACCGATGCGTAAATGATTTAAAACAACTTCTAGTTTACGAGGTAGATTAATTTGTGTATAAGATTGTAGGTTAGAATAAATACTATGCAGTTTATTATTTGTCTCATTATTCCATTTTTTGCCATTCTGAATGCAAGGTATATTTGATAATATTTTTAGTGTCTGATAACGTTGATTTGTGATTAGTTAGGTTATGTGTTGATTTTGCTGCCCGATCTGCTAATTCATTTCCTATAATGCCAGTTTGTCCATGAAAAAATTACTTTGTACCCAGAAATTTTTTAAGTGTTATAGAGATAAAAAATACAATTGATAATGGAATGAGGGTTGTGATTATGGCTTAACAATGTTTCAATACAACTTTTCGAATCACTATAAATATACCATTTCTTTAATGGCTGAGATGAGATAAACTGTAAAGCCAAGAATATTGCGTGTGCCTCACTTGTAAATACTGAACAGGATGGGTGAAGTTTTTCTGAAACAATGTATCCATTAGCCACAATAGCTGATGCTGTGTGACCCTTAGTTTTTGAGCCGTCAGTAAAGACCGGATTAAAATCTGCGTATTGCTCTTCGTGGTAATTAAAAATTTGTTGATAAATAATGGATGATGTTTGTTCTTTAGTCTTTCCCTTAAAAATATCCATGAAAGGGAAATTTATACCAATCCAGGGAGGATGTGGTTCACATACTGGTAAAATATCAAAATCCTCGATGGTAAAATCTGATAAAAGTTTTTTCATTCTGATACCAAAAGTTGGAACGCAGGATGGTCTATAGTTAAAGAGAGTTTCGTAGTCTGGTGATAAAATCTTAGGAAACATGGGATGATTAGGGTGAGTCTTGATATGAAAATAGTAATTTAGGGCAAGTTTTGCTCGGAGTGAAATGAGGGATGGTTCATGATATAGAGCTAACAAGCTTTGAATTGGCGAGGTACGAAAAGCCCCTGTAGCAATGCGAATTCCTTCGTGGTGAACTGTGTCAAGGTATCTTAAAACAGATTTTCTAGCAGATCCATAAATAATTGATCCATAGTCAATTTTAGAGCGAATGATACTGCGATAAATTTTAATCATAGATTTGGTATCTGCTCCCTAAGAGCAGTTCGTTTAAACTTTGAGTATGTTTAATTTCTTTTCACAATTTTGTCTCCGATAGTTAATGTGAGATTTAAAAGCTAATTTTGTGTCAAAAATTATACCCAGAAATTTTACTTCAGGTAAAACTGGTATACGGTAACTATTGAGAAATAATTCTATATCAGGATGAAGACCTCGTTTACGACAAAAGTGAATGCAAGATGTTTTGTTAGGTGAAAAAGTAAAACCATTACGGTCTGCCCACTGTAATACTTTATTAATTGCATATTGAAGTTGTCTTTCAATTGTGTGTATATTGATAGCATTGCACGAAATCCGAAAATCATCGACAAAGAGCCTACCGTCAACAGAAGGGGGTAAAAGGAATAAAATTTTATTTATTTTGATTAGAAATAAAGTTACGCTAGGAACACTACCCTGAGGAACACCCTCTTCTTGAGTGTAAATGTCTGAAAATATAGGATTTAAAAACACTTGAAAAGTTCTTTCGAATAAAAAATTTTGAATAAAATAAAATGAATTCCCTGCTATATTATAATCTAGAAGATCTCGCAGAATACCATAACGCCACGTTTGGTCGTAGGCCTTTTCGATATCAAAAAATACTGCTACAAGATGCTGTCTTTTCAAGAACGCTTCTCTTATCTCAGTTTCTAGAAGTATGGCATTATCAGTAGTAGAACTGCATTTTCTAAAACCAGTCAGTTTGTAAGATAAAATATTTCGAGATTCTAGTAAATAGGTAAGTCTAGCATTTAAAATTCGTTCTAACCATTGGCGTCGTCAGATAAAATTTATTGGGGGGGACCATACTTCAGAATGTATATATATATATATATATATATCTTAATGTATGTCTAAAACATGATATCAAACAGAAGAAAATTATATTTCACAATCAAATCAATATCTTTTACTGACATTCAATATATAATTATGAAAATTGAAACGTGAAAATTGATTCTATGATACAGATTGTTCCATAATTTACGTCCTCATATATAATTTTAGAATCATCTTTAAGAAGATCAGTTATCAGAATCAGTTTAAAAAAATATACAAATTAGAAATCGCAAACTACCATTTAAGAGCGGGAAAAAACGATCAGAAAGTAGTAAGTATCACTATTAAGATAAACGGAGTTAAAACTTTAAAACCAGTTTGATTGCCGAAATTAGTTTGAAGTGTCTCAAATAAGTGTCTTTCAATTCCACTATGTTTTTTTCGGCAACTAAACATACATTTTTAATTTCACCTTCTTAATTGATGATTGATCATGTTTTGATTTGATTTTTCTCCCCTAAAGTGTTAATTTGCGACCCTTTTTTTTAAAACCTTATTTGTGCGAAGAATTCTAGAAATTTATCCAAGGAGTAGTTTTTACGAAACACCCTGAAAACAATTCTATGAAAAAATACTATTAAGGGCGCAGAAAATTACTAATCAATTGTAGTATGTCTAATGGAATACGGCATACAGTACCATCTGAGTGGAAACTTTCAGACTAGTGAAAACATTTAAGAAAATCAAAAAATACAATTTAAATCCCTTTCATTTAATTCTTAAAGTATATTATTAATAAATAATGTTGCATAGAAGATTTGTAATCACGTAATTTTTGGAAAACATTTTTATGCTCAAAATTAGAATTTTAGCCTGAGTAAAAACTTAATATTTAAGCAACTACGGCCACTAGTAAGATTTAGGCAATTGAGGCCACTAGTAATATTTAGGCAACTACGAAGATCGTAAAAAAACTTCTATTTGCAAATTTGCCAGGTATTTTTGCTATGTATTTTTTCGCATTTTTTGTTGTACTTTTTCGAAGTTTTTGTGCTCTTTGTGAAAATTGCCAAAGGTAAAGAGATTAACTGATCATGAAAAGAACCGATAGAAGCTTTTTCTTCAATAAATATTCGTGCTATTGCGATGATAAAGAGAGTTTAAGAGCAAGAAGTTAAAGGGAGTTTAAGATCAAAGACTCTAGTCAGTAAGTTCAAAAAATTGAAAGACAATAATGGTAAAAAAGGATGTTGAAAGAAGAAACTGTGTCCTCGTGTGATGAAAGACGAGATTACAATGGTATAAAACAGACACCTAACTTTGTTAAAATCTAGTTTCTTCAATGAAAACTAGAATATTAGAAGTAATTCGGAAAAATGATTCTTACACAAGCTTCTCAATTTGTTATATTTTTTTAATATTCACCTTCTCTTCTAACTCTCTTCATAACAAAAAGTAAAATGAGCACTGAAGTGCCCGGAAACATTTTAGCATATTAATGAAATATGGGTGAATATTTAAGTATCTATTTTTTTTTAAATAAATAAATAAATAAAATAGACAATTATCTAAGTGACATTATTCAGCCAACTCTCTGAGCTAATATATGTAATACGCTATGTGGTTCATGATATATGTGATCTGGACATATTTATTAATCTAGTTAAATAATTTTTGTTTAATTTCATTTGATAGGTAGTGTTAATTTTTAATATAGTTACAGACGAATGAAATGCAGAATTTAACGGTAAAAGACTAAAGCAAGGTGATCATTGCTCTAATGTAACTCTGGCGCAAAAAAAGAAGGAAAGATCTGGGACTGACGGATCCGTGTTAACGTGATGAGGATAATATGACGAAATGACAGAAACATTCCCTAAAAATCAAAGATTATTATTTGTTTTTAAATTCCTATCCTACATTAATAAAAATGCTACTTATGTTTGTTTTTTTAAAAAGTTAATTTTATATTTTAGTAAATTGATGAAAATTTAAAGTTATTAAATGGAAGAATACAGATTTTTCCATTATCTACGCGTCGACCTGAAGTATGCTATGTCCAGCTTTTACCTCGTATTCATAGAAAAATATTCTCAAAGATACTGGCTATGCATTATTTGAAATAATTACATTTTTGACAGCATCACGGAAGTATTTTTTATTTATGAAGTTTGTCATAGTAGTTAAACGAGTTATCTAATATCGAGAGATAATAAAAATACATTTTGTTTCAAAATGCTTTTTTTTCAAATATGCTTATTAAAACATGACTTTAAAACAGAAATTCCTAATATTTTTTTACGAATATTGAAAAATATAATTTTAGATTTAATTGAAAAACGTCATTTGTTGCAGATTCTGTAATAATAAAATATTTTTTGATTTGTTTCACCAGGTAAACTCAAGGAGGAACATAAACGGCATTTAGGAGCAAGGTCCACGTCTAAAACCATGTGTCGTGTTTATTTTGTTTTACGCTTTTGTAATATTTTCATGAAACTAAATATGTTAAAATCAACGGTAATTAAAATAAATAGCAAAAGTTTTTTTTTTTTAAATATCGAGTAATCGATATCGAGTAATATCGAGTTATTTTTTTTAGAGTAAAATTAATGAAGAAATTTGTCTGAGGTAAATTTTGACTATAATGAGTTGGCATGCCTGATCAGTGGCAACTATGTTTTGTTAATCTTTATTTTGTTCAATTGAACTTCTTAAAAAATGAGTTTCTCTTAATCTAAGGTAAAGTCCTTAAAAAGAGCAACAAATAATAATAAATAACAAAATTTAATTATTTTAACTTTATTAATTGCTTTGGTACAGGCTTGTGTATGCTGATTAATAATGATTTATTGATTATTGACTTTTCTATTTTCTACCTCGTGCGCTGAACTGGTATTCAGATTGTAAATAAATAAAAATTTTAAACTAGAGTGTTTTTCTGGATAATACAGATGTAACTGTGCAATGTTAAGGTGTGATTCAAAATGGGATCAATAGAATAAGCAGTAAATACAATTATTACATTAATATCAATAAAAATTGAGTTGTGGTGAGTCGTAAGTTTGTAATTTACTTCAGGTGATGAAATATATTTGTCCCTAAAAACTGCCTTGAGAGCTAAGCTTGTTAGTCTAAAATAGCTAAATATTTTTCTTAAATAAAAATACTATTTATTTCAATTATAGTAGCATACTAAAAAAAAAAAAAAAAAAACGAGTTCAGTTAGTCAAATTTTTGCTGTATAGGCAGAAATCGCAGAATAGTATATGATAAGATTATTTAGAGAACAGAAAAAAACACCTTATAAATAACTATATGAATTTAACAGCCTACTCAACGGGACAATTAAACCACAATTTAAAGTCATGAAATATTTATTCAAATGAAATTATAAATATTTCTTAAAAGAATTTAATTCATAAGGATTAATTTAAACACTTCATGGTATTTAGGAAAATGATTACGGTTCTTAACACCTCCACTATGCATTTTTTTAAATTAGAAGGATAACACTGAGGACCAAATTTTTTGCTACATTTATATGAGTGCTTGATCTTACCGATTTCAGATAAGGGGATTTCAAATCTGAAATTAGTAATGTTAGAAAAGTTACAGATTTTTTTTTCCCGAACCGGTATTTTCGGTATAGTTTATTTATTTAATTTTTTGTTTGTTTTTTCGTCGGGATGTACAAGTTTATGAAGAACGAATAGAGGTTTACATATACACATTTTATGAAGAAATCCAATTCAAATTGTAGGTTTGTAGACATGGAAAATGTGCAGTAAAGAATTTTAAATTTTGTTTATATTTTTAACTTATTAAAAGATTTAGCCCCTGAGAGATTGTTGATTGATACATTATTTATATCAATGCTATATATTAAATAATTAAGAAAACTAAAAATATGTAAAAATTAAAGCATATAAAGTATTAAAAATATATGAAGTAATCATGTAGCACAAATCATTTTTATATATCACGTATGTCCCCTTTTTCAAAAGTCTCAATTGAAAAATAAGCATAATTTCTTTAAATAATACATTGAAGTAAAATTAAAGTTATTTAAATCCAATATGTACTGTGTCTTAAAAATATAGTTTTATTTCGAAAACAACATTTTGTCTGTTAAAGTTTTTGATGAGAATGACATGAAATTCATAAATGCATAATATTATGTTATGTTATCCTACGTGATAAAACGACCACGAATGAGAAAAAAATTTTGGGACATATATTAACATTTTATAAAGAAATATAAGAAAAAGGCCATAAAACGTTTTGCTAAACCAAAAAAAAAAAAAACTTTATTATGAATTTAACTTTACTATGAATTTGAATTGATCTGGTTTTATGAGATGGAAGATACAACGTTAAAAATAATACTAGAGAAGCTATCTTTAATATTGGTTACAGTAGAGATTATCATGATTAAAATAAATATATTTATAAAACCCTAAATTGTAAAAAAAAAAGTGGGAAATTCAAGAATATTAAAGCGGTTTTAGGTTTATCTATTTTCTTATCTTGTTCCGGTTCAACTTATATAGTTTTAAAAATCGAAATTTTTGTGTTTAAAAAAGAAAATAAAATTATTCAGTTGATTGACAGAACTAGTATTCATATTTTGAAGAAGTGATAAACTGTAATAATTGTGATGGGAATAATTTTTATGCACATTTTATTAAAATTTTTTACTGAAAATGTCTAGTTTAAATAATGATGGAATAACACTGTGAGCGCTTATACGTAAGAGAAGATTTAGAATGATTGTATGTCAGAGAAATTTTCTTGACAAAACCACCACCACCACCACCAAAAAAAAAAAAAAAAAAATGTTTACAAGAATCTCCCCCTACTGAAATCCCCTCTAGAAATTCTAGATAATTGCCTGTTTGAAACAATTTATGAATAGGAAGGGCCGGGGTCTGTTGATATTTGACATTTTAAAAAAGAGAACAAAAGAGCCCAGGGCCATATATATCATAAAGATAATTTTAAAATGCTAAGACCATTTTCCCATAGCGTAAACTATGGCGATTATTTTTGGGGTATCAAATGACTACGTGTGTGATGTTGAGGGAGAATAATCTTTATCAGTTAACAGTGAGAAGAGAAGGAATGGTGGAAAGAGTGTTTTATTGCTTATTGAAGAAAAGGGTGGCTGTGATATTTCTTGTAGTTCTCTAAACACCTGTTTTTATTTTTTTATACAGTGCATTTTTTTGTGTGTATTTTACTTTTTACTAATTTTCTTTTAATTATATAATATAATAAGTTGCACTATGTAAAAATAAGAGAGAGAGAGAGAAAAAAAAATTAAAAGTTATGGAAACGAAACAGAAATATTTTCTCAAAATAATGGACCCTGGCTTCCCAATTATTGGGGGGGGTCCGGACCCCTCGGACCCCTATGGTGGCGACGCCAGTGGTTCTAACAGTTTGCATAGACAGCTAGTAAAAGCTGTGGGCCGATAGTTATTAGGATTTTTGTGGTCTTTTCCTGCTTTGGGGACAGCTATTACGTATGATTTGTGCCAGTTAGAAGGAAATTTTGTCTCGATCCAAATTCTATTGAAAAAATTTAAAATTATTTGTAGATGTGTATCTGAAAGGTGCTTAAACATGTTACTGTGTATATTATCAGGGCCAGGAGAAGTGGGTTTACAGCGTTTAATTGCCGCTTTAAATTCTATTAAAGAAATTTTTGAATTATAGTCATCGATTGGTTCAGATGGACATTTAAGTATTGTTTTTTCAGTTATTGTTTTATATCTTTGAAAGGAGGTTGGATAATTTGTTGGCTGGAATTCTGAGAGATGCTTTCAGCAAGAGTGTTAACTATTTCTTTTTTATCAGTTATTTTGCGGTTATTTATTTCAAGATGAGTAACAGGTGAAGTTGCATAATGGCCAGATATTGTTTTAATCTTTTTCCAAACTTCTTTAGATGTAATATTACTGTTTATTCCACTGATGTATTCAATCCAAGATTTCTTTTGACTTTGTCTTCGAGTTTTTCTTGCTATTACTCGGACCCGTTTGAATGCAATTAAGTTATCTATCGTGGGATATTTACGGCATTTTCTCCAATCCTGTTTTTGAAATTTGTGAGTTTGGCTACATTCCTTGTTCCACCAGGGTTTTGTATATTTAGTGCAGTTAGAATAGGTGTAAGGCATTGACTATTCAGCTGCTGTTATGAGAGAATTAGTTATTTCAGTTGTGACATCATCTATAGTTCCTGTTTCTACTGTAAGTTCATTGAATGTAAGAGATTTACAAAAAATTGTCCAATTTGCTGCCGCGATGCAGAGTCTAGGTAGTCGATAGATACTATTTTGAGATGGTACAGACATTTTTATAATGATAGGAAAGTGATCACTGTGGTAAAGGTAGTTGTCAACAGAAAGCTCTAAAAACGGATATATATATATGAGGAGAACAAATAACTAGATCAATAGAATGAAAAGTTCTAGAAGGGAAATGAAAATGAGTTTTTTCATTTTTGTTTAGTAGACATAATTGATGATCATTGATGAGTTTTTCTATCTGGCGACCACGAGAATTTGAATTGACACTACCCCACAATATGTTATGTCCATTAAGATCTCCCATGAATGATGGATGAATGGAGATGGTAGTTGAGTGATTAGATTGTCAAGATTGTGGTATTACCTGATTTGGTGGAAAATAAATGCAGAATACCGTGGTAAGTGATTGAATGAAAATTTGAACAGCAACAGCTTGTAGATTAATGAAACAGTTGAAAACGGATAGCTTTTAAAGGTTAAAAGTGAAACGCCGCCGCATGCTTTGCTACCTTGTAAAATCCTTTCTTGAATTGATGTACCTATGTATATTTCCTTTATGAGATGGTTTAGGGAATGTTTCTTGGAGACAAAAGAATATGGGATTGTGTTTGTCGATTTGGCTTTTAATGTCTATGGAATTTGTGTAGAAGCCTCTGCTATTCCAATTTAAGAGTTTTGCCATTATTTATTTTACAAGTTTTTAACTTGTTGTTTTTAGGCATAATGTTAATTGGAGTCTCCATTCCCTTCTCTATTTGCATGTCCGAATCAGTTGCGTTATCAGTTGCTCATATCTTCAGATTTCTCTAGTTTACTATTGGATAATTTGTTCCTATGTTTATTAAAATGATTTTGTTTACTTTTTGAAACAAATTTGGGTTTGCTTAATTGTGGTGGCTGGGTTAATTTTTTGTGCAAAACATTTACTAACTCTGGAATTAGTTTCAGATATTGATTTTTTTCAATATTGTTTTGTAAAGATGTTGATTGAGCGGAAACAGATTTTACAGATTTATGTATTTGATGAAACAGTATGATTTTTGAGGCAGAGGTTGTTTGTTGAGATGTTTGTACTTCTGCGTCGATTACGCTACATTGTATGCCGATAGATTTAGTTATCTTTGAATTGGTTACAGCTGCAGCATACGAAATATTAGGTTGTGGCTGTGCGTTTAAAAATTTAGATTTAGCTTCGGTGTAGGATAGATTTTGCGTAATTTTAATGCTTATAATTTGTTTCTCTTGCTTCCATTTTTGACACATTCGCGAATAAGCGGATTGGGGTTCATGGCAATTTATGCATTGTTCTGGTAACGTGCAGGATTTGAAGTTATACCCAGTCTGGCCGCAGCGGGAGCAGGTTTATTTGCCTCGGCAGTTGTTGGTGGCGTGGCCAAACTTCTGGCATTTAGAACAGCGAAGTGGATTTGGTATGTATGGACGGATTTTACAATTTCTATAGCCAGCTTTAATGACCGTAGGTAAATTTGCAGTGTTGAAAGTTAAAATCAAGTGTTGTGTAGAAACGCCCTTTTCATCGCCCTTTCTTATTGTTATATGTCGTACATCAATTACGCCTTGACTAGAGAAGCCTTTGATTATTTCAGAGGTTGGGAGAAATTGTAGTGTTTTTTCTGTTATAACGCCTTTTGATATGTTTAATGTCTTATGGGGTGTCACAGTAATGGAAACGTTGCCAAGATTATTTTACTTTAAAAGTAGGGTAGTCTGCTTTACAGATCTAGTTTCCTCTAACAAGTCGCCAGAGGGCATAGCACGAAAATTTTTTGGATTACCTATCTGAGATTCTAGAGACTTTTGTGCGAGAAATGGTGATAAAGAAGAAAATTTCTTTGTTGTTAATCTGAGAATCAGATATTTAGCTTTTGTAGGGTCATAATTAGAGCGTGTAGACAAGTCAAATTTGGGTGAAGTTTTTCAGAAACTGGGTGGTTCAGTAGGTGTAGCCATATTAAATGAAGATGTTCATCTGGACACTCTCATGCCCACCACCGAGCCCAACAAGGGGAACAGAAACACCGGCTCTGAATACATCAGCCTCCGTATTCTGCCCAGAGTAGCTCCAGATATAGCACTACACCAAAAGAGTGTGGATCCGCCAAAGCTATCAGAGCTCAAGGGCACTCCCCTGATGCAGTACTAGTTCCGAGCAAGGTACTAAAATGCCCCTACCAGCCGATTGAAAGTGAGGGGGACCTAACTTCCTTCCACTCGTCTGCAGTGAAGACGGGGCCAAAGAGCGCCGTCTACCAACTCCGAGATGAAAATGCCCCCTTGGGCGCCACACTCGTATGAGAGAGCAGACAGGTATTTCCAGGCTCCCCTTTTCCACCTCACGAGACGCAGCACACGGCAAACGTGCTGGTCAACATAAGCTAACGTTGTTAGTCTGCATGTTTTAGGGAAAAATTTGTTATTTGAAATAAATAGGTGAAACATAATAAATCAGGTAACCGGCCAAAACCGTAAAAATCAAACAAAAGTCTAAAGATCTATAATCTGTAAATGATAAACAGTGCTTTTGAATGAAATGAAATTCTTTCACTAGGTCAATATAAATATTTGATAAAAAGTCGGAAACTCAAAACGGGACCGTTGCAAGAGAGAAATGGGAAAATGCTCAGGCCCAGCTCGGGGCCCCGGGTGCGTCGTGCCCGTCACACAAGAGTGTGCCCTTGGGGGGTAATTAGATATTGCTACTTGTAATTTTAGTTTTAGATTTCAAAATTCGATGTTGATCGTAATTTGGCGTCTTACTTGCAGAGCTCGCCAATTTGGTTTCTAAATAAGTAAATTACTATTAAAAAAAGCTATTTACGAGCTTACAGTGCAGTTTTTCATTTAAAATTATTAGGAAACATAAAGATTATGTAACACAATTAGGATAATTTAGATAAATAAAAGTACAAATTGAGACACATGCTAACAGATATTTTAAAATTGTGAAGCATCCCTAGCGGCATACAGTGACACTTTCGGTCATGAGATGCTAAGCAATTCCCAATCCACATAATGTATCACCTGAAATATGTTTATATTTAGAATGTTTCTCCAAAAAGATATTCAAAACATAAATGTCTATGTGAGAAGAGAAAAAAACGTTATTATAATTTAGTGATTAAAAGCATCCAAATCCATTAAATGAGAAGCTGAAACAAGTTTATTCGAAATAAATTTTGGTATTTTCAGTCCCGTTTTCCTAAATAGTGATTCATCAGACTTCGATAATGTTTTCGTTTTCTCTTCACTTAAATATAATTCAGCAACCCGTAATGCACATACTTTTCTTTATATTATTCTATATAAGGATTCAAAATATTATATTCATTTAATTATGGTCATTACAAAACAATCTCTTTAAACATTTTTCGGGAGGTAGCTACAAATATTACACTTCAAGCTTACAGGTTTTTTTTTTTTTTTTTTTTTTTTTTTTTTTTGTACTTGATTTTTAAAAAGTGTTTTCTCCGCCACGAGAAAACATTTTTTTTTAAAAATAAAGTACAAAAAAAACCTATGCCATTTTTAATTAAATCTGAGCGATTATTCTGATATGGGTAATAATACGGATATAATCCTAGATTCAAAAAATAAATAAATAAAATAAAAATCGAAAATATTATTGTGCCGACGTGCAATTATCGTCTGAGGGGAATTTTATGTTATTGATCATGCATGCAGTGGTGTGGTGTGGGGGTGGGGGTGCAAGAGTGGCGCTAGACTTAGCCCGACAGGGGGTCAGCAATCCCCCGACAGGGGGGCTAAGATAATTTTGAAAATAAGTAATACTTTTTAATATACGAATAATAATTAGTATGATATACATATTTTTGTTCTGATAAAAAATTTATCATGATTCAAAAATAAACAAAGAAAAAAAATAAAGGTGATATCTGAACAAATAAAAAAGTATATGCACATCCAGCATAAGATTCTACAATGTTCTCAATTAAATATTATTCTACTCAAACAATAAAAAAAGTATGCACAACTAGAAAAAATTCCAAAGATATCCAAAGAGCAAATTAAAAACAGTTTAGATATTTTTGTAACAGAGATATTTTTTTTAAATTTTATCATAATTAATTTATAACTAGGTAGTTCAATTTTATTTTAATTTGAACTTTAAATTTTTTAAAACTCGAATATTTTAGAAACTAAATAACGTGTCTCCTATATTAAAACATAACTATAATTTGATTTACTTAAACATAATAGTTTTCTCCTTCCATAATAGTTTTCTCTTTTACTCATAATAGTTTTCTCCTTTCTCCTTTTTCAGTTCAACTTCTTAAGAAACTCAAGAATACTGTTAAATAATACTAACTCGATAAATAACTTGATAAATGAAATTTTAAAAAATTTGTACATTGGTTAATTATTTAAGATTGCGTAAAAAAAAATTTAATCAGTTGAAACATTTAAGTCTACCAGAACTAAAAAAAGATGTTAAAATTATCAAAAACCAGTTTATTTGCAAGATGAAGCTGTTAGAAGTGATGAAAGATAAATGTCTTTCTTATCTTTCCATAAAAAATTAAATAGCTAATAAATAAATTTATGATTTTAAAAGTTAAATCGTAGACCAAATATCTCTAGAAGACCAAAATACCTCTAGAAGTTATTTTTGTAGGAAGAACTATAACCTGTAATTTTAATAAAAAAAATAGAAATAATTGACTGTGTATAGTTACGATTTATAATATAATATTTTTGGTTTCCTAATGTAATTTAATTCGATTTTTAGGGTATCTTTGGTCAAATATATCGACTATTTTATCTAAATTAATTTTCTTGCTTCGCCTTGAATGTATTTCTAACAACATAAGATTTTGGAATCTTTTTTTTATCATGCTAGCCCTCATGCAAATTTTATTAATAATAATAATAATAGTAATAAATAAATATATAAATATATATATATATATATATATATATATATATATATATATATATATATATATATATATATATATATATATACAGTAAAATACATATACTATATATACATATATGTGTGTGTCTGCAAATGTGTGTGTTCATTTAATTATGTTAATGAAATAAATTATTAATTTTGTTAATAATTATTTTTTTATTAGAATAAATAATTATCATTAATAAAAATTAAGTTTCTAACGAAATTCGATTTTAAAGATAACATCGAAATATTTCACGCCTTTCAATTCGCTCAAAATGTTATAATTAATATTGTTCATAAAATTAGTATAGCAATCAGTAATAATAGTAAAAATATTTATTTTAATAATAACAAGATTAAATCAAATTATATAAATTTTTACTCAGTTTTATTTTTATTTATTTGTAAATCGCACAGCAAATTGAAATTTAATTTAAACGCATATACAATATATCCAATACATCGCCCAAAAAACTTTTCCAATGAAAATTAAATAAAACAAAATTAGTGACTATTGTTTAAATGGACGCAAATGCAATGTTATGCAAAGCGAAATTATAATTTAATAAACAACAAAAGTAAATATTTGAACTAATGTTTACAAAATAAAAATAATATATGTTTCGAAACCTATGCTTATGTAAATTTTTGAATAGTTTTTTTTTCTCCACTTGTTATATTATTAGAAAATTGTTTCATACAATAGCCAAAAGTTTTAACAAAGCTAGGCAATTATTCTTACTTTTCATTTTTCAACGAAAAATGTTAAATGAATAAAATTTTAGTTAAAATATTAAATTAAAAAATATGAAACATTATTTTTTTATATTTGCAAAGGAATTTAATTCTTTTTTTCTTTTTTTGTAAATGTATAAATATTTGATTTCTTTAATGGAAATTTAAATAAGTTGTTTAAAAATGAATGAGAGCAAAGTAATTTTGGTATTAATACGTTCAATACGATACAATGGGTTCGCGATTTCTTTGTACTTCATTTTAAATTTTAAAAAATAACTATTATTAGCGATTTTTCGAATAAATTTTATATCGATAGTAATATTTAGTACTGATAGAATATAGTAACTGAAGTATAAAACGTAAGAATAATAATAACAGTGCTCAAATGAAAAACTGTATAACCCGAATAACTTATGATTTAATGAACGGGTTTTTTCGTACTAGCCACCAATTTTAATGGTTGGAGGATATAGCCTTAAATATGAATTAGTACAAACAATATTTTAAGATAAGAAATTAGACACAAAACTACAATATGATAAATAATGTCCAATTAGTCATATCAGGAAAGTAATGTAAAGTTCCTTCAGAATAATAGCCTCATAATAATAGTTCAATGATAATGATGATAATATCTCAATCTCGTAATATCTCAAGAACGTTTTGAGTGAATCGAAAAATTGTCATACAATTAAAAAATTCGTTTATCCAAAGGTAATACCATGCAAAAAAATAGTTTTAAATAGTTATAAAATATTTAATATTTTTTATATATTTATAATATGCGTTGGAAAAATTTTGAATCCTGAATTTTGCTATCCCCCGTGTAGTAAATTGCGACTGATGCACGTTAAATCTCTCGAGTCACAAGGTCCTCCATGTTCCCATAACAAGTCAATACCTCTGGGGCTACTGATCCAGGAGCTTCCTTGTCTTCTGGATTGGATCAAAATTACAAGGCTACGGAGTTGAACATTAGTAGTCGTAAACCCGAAAATTGGGTCGACTGTTCAACGACGAATAAAATAAAATAAAATAGTAAGATATACAAATTCCTATATAATTTAATGGAAGGTAATTTTAAACTGTAAAATGTAAAATTTGAATGAAATTGGTTGAATAATTTGAGATAAATAAAATTTTAAGCAAACCGACTTTTTTAAAATTTGATAACTCAGAAACTAATCGATCGATTGTTCTGAAAGTTTGTATTTTGAAATTAAAAGGATGTAACATACAATTCAATATATTTAACTATTATTTAATCAACTAATAAAAAATAACAAATAATTACTTAAAATAATTTTTGCGTAAAAATTTGTGTATAAATTTTTTTTTATGCAAACATTTTTCAATACACTCAAAAAGTTCTCGAGATGATAGGCAATAATCGAAGAGTGCAGTTAAAATTGAAGGACCCAAACTTTCCATCTCTCTCTTTACCATAACTTCGGACCATATCTTCCAGATTGCGGCTATTTCCGCATTTTGAAAATTAAAAACCTAAAACTATAGAAAAAATTTTATGTTTATCCAGAACAAAATGCGTTTTTGTGTTCAATTTCGTAACTTAAGATATGGTATTGACTCTTTGTACGTGAAAATACGATTAAATCAAAAGTTAAACAAGGTGTACCTTTTTTCCATTTCATACACTGTATATAAAATAAGTCAATGATAATCTGTTACGTTGATTAATATATATTTTAAGATATTGAATACGAACAATTTAATTGTTTTTCTGAATCAATCAACAATCGTTTTACTACTAAGAAAATGATAAAAAAAAAGTAAATCTGTCTAAAAAAATTAAGAAAATTTTGTTACTGTTTGCTTTTCTTTTTTTTCCGACTTCTTATTTATCGCGTTGATTAAAATATAAACCTATAATCCGAATAAGTAAATGATTTTCCTGATTTAAAAGTATTAAAAAAAAAAAGAAAAAAATAAGATGAAAAAATTGAATTGAAATATTTTTATTTTATTCTTATAGTACTTTCATTTTGCTTGAAAATTTCAAAAAGCAATTATGTGATCCCACAAACCATTGATAAACATATTACATAAGAAAGAATTTGTAAAGAAGAGGACCTGTGTCTCTTTCTGTCCCTCAGGCTTTTGTCAGATATCCCCCCAACAAGAGGTGTGATTATTCCCTTCTTGGTTCTGCAGAAGAAAGAATAGCAGTTTGAAAGATAATTTTCCAAGAAAATGAAGATATGTCTATGGGAAAGGATTTCTATGAGTCGAAAAGTCGTCAATTTCAACCATGTCTAATCGCATCCGGTCTCTAGTTTAACAATGTATGGGCAAAGTTACAAGAAGTGCAGTGAAACTACAAATACATAGAATTTACAATATATTTTACTAATTTTTGTTACTAATTCTTAAAAATAAATAAATTAAAAGTCAACTATAAAAATTTTTATTAGGCATTTGTGAAGGAATTTTTGACATTATTTAGAAAAAAAAAAATGTGACCAGACTATTTTCCCGACGAGACTATAAATTCTTCCCGATGGGGGGGCTGCCCATGCCCGACAGGGGTGCAATTGCCCCCCCCCCCCCTGACCCCCTACTGGCGCCGCCCTTGTGGGAGTGGGAATAGCCTCACACATCTAGCCAACGAGGACATCAATTCACCCATAAGACACTGAAACTTCAAACCCACTAATATTATTTTATTACGAAACTAGTAGAATACCTGTTCTTCGTCCGGGATGAAAAAAATAAACATAAATTAATCAGTACTGAATAACACTAAAAAATAGTGCACAAAAAATTAAGACGAATACCGAAACAAATAATAAAGCTAAAATAATTCGAATAATTTATATTTATTTATTATTATTATTTGCATTTCGGTGGCTTTACGTTATTAGATTAAGCAAAACACGTATTTAGTAGCTCATCTCATCAAAATGAAGATTAACTATATCCTGTATTATCTGGCATAATGCTGTTACTCGAGACATCTTATGGTATTTAAAATTTACCACAATGAGGGAGAGAGAGAGAGAAGTTACTTCCACCTGTACTTAAAACTTCAAGGGGGCGTCAAAAATCTATCATTAAAATGTACAGTATTGGTGCAACTGTAATCGACACCAAATTTACTCATAAAATATATGTATATTTGGTATTCATTAAAACCGCACCAATTACTATAATGCCAGTAGTGCATGTTACCAATTCTCGCTGACTGGGCTCGTTCCTAGGCTGGGGTGGAGCCGGACCAGTAGCCAAGCTTTGGACTACATGGTAAAGGGTCCATAATGACCTAGGTACATATGTCCAATTCTTGGAGGGGAAAAAAAGTTACCAAAATTAAGCATGATTGGTGTCAATAATAGTATGGCGCTATCTAAGGTTCCCCATTATGAATATGTGCAATTTCTTCATTAATTTTGCTTTTTAGTTCATAACTTATTTATTTATTTTAATTCGAAGTTATTACCAAAATTAATTTAGCACCATTGACGCCAATAAAAGTTTGCCGACTTTATAAGATTTCTTAAACAAATTAGTAGTATTTCTCCTTTAGTACATAGCTAATTATTTTACTACAATTAGTAACTAATGCCAAATTTGCCATTGGCTTCAATAATAATATCGGTGTTTCCTATGTTTATCCTCAAAGAATTAATTACATTCCTCCATTAATTTTGCCTTTTAGTACATGGCTTACTATTAGTAAGTAATACCAAATTGATTATTGCCGTCAATAATAATAATGGTGTTTTTAATATTGGTGTTTATTGTCATGATGTCAGTCGTATCTATCACCAAAATTCAGCAACAATAAAAGTAAGGCCACTTTTTAAGCTTTTTTAAGCGAATTAGTACTTTTTCTCCATTAATTATTATTTTTAGTGCATAGCTTACCTTGTACTTCAATTTGTAATTATTACCAATATTAATTATATTGACGTCAGCAATAATGGAAACGAAGAAAATAAAAATAAAAATATGACCACCGAAGCCGTCGTCTTCAGGGGGTACCGGCCCCGGTAGCCATAAAACAAAACCTTTTCTATTGAGAGAGAGGCAAATACATACATGCCTAAACAATAAAAAACATACATGCCTAAATTAACTCCCTCAGTTGCCCGAAGGTTTTGTATAGAAGTCCAGGAAAAAACAATAAAAAACATACAACCAATTCAGAAAAGAAACTCAAACAAAATCATCAGAAAATAAAAACTCACTTTAACCAGATCAAACAGCGATTTCATAAGCAAACCAAATTAAAAGGAAACACTTAAAACTAAAGAAAACAACACCCTCTATTACAATGCGCAGATTGAAAAAAAGAAGTCAAGGAAAAGATACGTAACATATTAACTGAATGTTGAGACTTGAATTGCGCCCTGTTAAAAGAAAAAAAAAAACTGTACAGAAGGAGGGTAAACTTGAAGTGTAATATTTGTAGATACCTCCCGGAAAATGTTTAAAGAGATTGTTTTGTAATGACCATTTATTATTTTTCTGAAATTTCTGCTGCTTTTAAGCTCGTTTTTTTCAAAGCAATTTTGTCTATTAAGAATTAAAATAAAATTTTGTTTTCTTTTAGTATTATATTGACGTCAATAATAATATAGATGTTTTATTTGATTTACTCAACGAATTAGTACCATTTCTCTCTTAATTGGGTGCTTGCACTTCAAGAGGAAGACAACAGATACCCAATAATAATGCAAATAATAAATCTAAGTTAAGTAAAAGACTCAAAAGAGAAATGATTATATTTTAATAATTTCGATGTACATTACGGCATTGTATTTAATTAACATCACGCTAATTGGCATTCTTATTTAAGTGGCGAGACTTGGCTAGACTTTAACACTCCACCTTGTTTATAAACGATCAGCTGGCGCTGAGGTCATAGGTCACATTTCTGGGTATCAATGATCTTCTTTATCTTGAAGTACAAGTACCCAATAAGTTTGTTTATGTTCACCGGGGTTTTATACCTCTCCTTGTGCAAAAAGAGAAATATAAAGAGAAATAATTTAAACCTTTGTGGTGGAATCTTTGCGAAAGAATATAGAATGTATCACTCAAAAGAATTGATACTTGATGGGCTTGAAATAGAACTTGAATAGAATAGAATTTACTCGAAATAGAATGGAAAGAACAATTGCTAATGTAAACAAATGCCACGTTTCAACAACCCATCAAGATCGAGATACCCATACTACGTCACATGCTGGGTATCCCATTTTGCTCTTCTTTTCGAAACTTTTTTTTATTAGATCTATAAGTTAGCAAACATCATTGATGTTATCTTTAAACTATTTGGAAAACAAAATTAATAGTTAATAATTTATTTTAAAACATGACTTCCGCTGAGACCAATAGAAAAATTTTCATTTTTTAAAATGTCTCCCAATTTAAAAATCTAATTAAACGTCGAAAATCGTCATTTGCTTACATTTAGCTAAATAAGTAGAATTTTGTATTCTTGGCAGACTACGGTTTACCCTCAAACACACACACAAATTCGTTATTTCAGCGTTTCTCAACCTTTCAATATTCGCGGCCCAGTTTTCAATCATAATTTTCATCTCTCCCCCCCCCACCCCGCTTACATGTATACAACAATAATGTATAGTGAATATTTTGGATTTTGTCTTTATATTATTTTTAACTAACTGACGAAACAAAGCCAGAAGCAATTGAGATGATAGAAACTATGTTTGGAGATAATTTTTAAAAACAATTGCAGTGCATACCTCTTTCAAAAGATACTGTTGTGCGTCGAATTGGTGATGCAGCTGAAGATGTATAGTGTCAGCTTTTCTCGAAGTTGCGTGACAAATTGTTTTCAATACAGCTTGATGAAGCAATGGATGGTAATAAAGATGCTCATTTAATTGCCTATGTTCGATTTTGTGATAATATGTCACTAGTAGAAGAGCTACTTTTCTGCAAATCAATAGAACTCAAAACAACAGCGCTTGCATTATTTACTATTTTAAATGATTTTATGAATGGGGCAAACATAGAATGCAAAAATTGCGTCTGAATGTGCAACTCGTTCAATGTTCGTTCAAGATTCCAAAGTATACAAGCACTTGTAAAACAAAAATCACTTGAATGCGTCTGGACACATAGCATGAGCCACAGAGAAGCTTTGGCTTCGAAAGAAATGAGTCCAGGTTTCAATATTGTATTAACTACGGTTGTAAACCGCTGTAAATTATATAAAAATGAGACCCTTAAGATCGAGAATCTCTTTCGCACTTTGTAAGGACATGGTGTCAGTACATTCAGCGTTACTATTTAATTGTGAGGCAAGATGTTTATTACGTGAGAAATTTTTGCTACTTGTTTATGAATGGAGAGAAGAAATCGTCATTTTCCTAGAAGAAGATAACAGACCGGGAGCCGAGTATTTTCACGATTGTTTATTTATGATTAAATTTAGCTACTTGGCCGTCTTATTCGAAAAATTAAATAGCTCGAATCTTCAACTTCAAGGAGCAAATACACATATGTTGGATACGAGTGATAAAGTTAATGCTTTTTGTTTAATATTGGAATTGTGGGGCAGAAATTTAAAGCAAAAAAAAAAAAAAAACTAACAGTGATTGCAAGGCAAAGAATTTTAAAAACCTTTTTCTTGCTGACAACAAACTGATAGCAAGTTACGAGTGGGTTAGAGATCCGTTTTATAAGAGTCCATAAGGACTCTTAATTGATGAGGGGGAAAAAATTCATAGACTTCACTGCAAGTGGCAAAATCAAACGACAATTTAGTAATAAATCACTATTTGAATTTTGGGCACGAGTAGAGGATGATTTTTCTGCACTTAATACAAGGGTATTTCGCATTCTATTACCATTTTCAACATCCTACCTTAGTGAAACCGGATTTTCTTCTGGGGCTTCTTTGAAGACAAAATATAGATCTCGGCTAAATATAGAAACAGAACTGAGAGTGGCCATTTCTAACATTAAGCCTTACCGCGAAAAACTTTGCTCTGCAAGACAGACTCAAGAAAGTCACTAATAATTATTAAATTTGTTTTTAATTTAGTATGTTTTGATTAAGTAAGGTGGGTGAGCCAAAGGTGACTAGTGCTCCTGACGTAGCCCACCCCCCAAAAGTAGAACTAATTTTATTTTAAATCACAAGATGGCCCTGCTGCATTGTAAATCTTGTATCTGAGGTGCACGTGCCTTAATTAGAAGAGATTTCCTTGAATGGCCTCCTTTGTATTAAGTGATTTAATTTTTTGCAGTTGTCCTTCTAATTTCCCGGTAAGAAGAAATTGTAACTTATATGTGTTAAAATTCTTTGAACTTTGAGTTATGATATGTTTTCTGAAAGTTTATTTCGTTTTCTTTAAGCACATTACTTTAATATTCGAATTAATCTATCAGATTAATATTTTTAAGTCGTGCAAATGGTGACCGTATGCATTTTCCTGAGGTGGCCCGACACTGGTGCCACCTTGGGGACACGTGGACCACCTTCGGAAATAAACGTGAAATCTTTAAAAGAGTTAGTTATAAATCAGTACGCAGTATATTATTTCTCAAAAAGGAATGATTTAATTGAAAACCTATTGATTTAATTCATTTTAAGCAAATGTGGAACTTTGGTATTTTTTAAATTTTTATAATATTTTGACGTTCTCTGCACTATTGTAGAGTTTGCGTTATTTGGTTTTAAGTTTTTGTTTTGTTTGCATTTTAAAGCAATTTTTCAGGCATTTTTTTGGTATTTTAGTGGTAGTTATGAGTGTTTTGTGGTAGATTCTGGTGTTTTCTTGAAAATTTGAGTACTTTATACTAGTTATAAGTTAGTTAACTCTAATATGCTTATTTAACTCTTACTTATTGGTTATGGTTAGTTAACCCTTTTGAAAGAATTAACTTAGTAATTCTTGACTTATTCTAATGAGTTAACTCAAAAGAATCACTAAGTGACATCACAAAAGAACTATCAACGTAAATGATATATAAACAAATGATATATCAACAAATTATACACTCTAAAAACAAATATCTTTTTTAAATTCGGAAAACTTGTTCCTACCAGCAAGACACTTAAAAGACATTTGCCAATCCAAGTGTCTTTTCTAAAGATAATTTAAGTAAGTGAAAAAGTAATTTCAATATATGGCTCACCTTTGGAACGTGTGAGAAACTTTGGTCGCAGAATTTTGAAAATGTACTATAAAATAAATGAAATTTTATTTAACAACTAGCTGTACCCAGCGTGCGTTGCAGCGCTTTCAGTTCGAATTTTAATTTTGTATTTAGGTGTGCAAATGAGATTTGCGATTATGATTTGAAATGAGAATTTTATTTAATGGTGAAAAAACCAGTGATAATCTCAGCAGTCAATTCTCTAGGATATCGTTAGTGCATTTTCAAACAGACGTGTATGGTGATGCACACCGACCATATGAAACATATTTTGAATGGTGATCTGAAATAAGACTGGATCAATGGCGACATCAGCTATTTCTGCTGATATGAGCTGACCAATTTGGCATGGTGTGATTTTTTCAATAAGCCAAATCATGTGGCAATCCTCTTTTTTGTCATTCAATAGAATACATCAAACACCGTGTCTCTCCAAAAACATGACGCTTTGCAATGAAACCAAATATAGAGCTTAATATTTGTTTTAACTCATGTGCGGTAATATCATGAATATCAGATGATATTTGCCTAGGTTACAAAAGCTCTTTAATTTCAGCTCAAGCAGGATTGTATGTGAATGTAATAAATAACTCTGGCTGCCCATATGCACACCGATACTTGTAGCACCGAATGAAGTCATTTGGAAACAAGAATATACTGACATATATTTGCCAAGAAAAGTTTCAATTGATTTGCTTGACCCGATAACAACGTTGATAATGCGTCAGTTGGCGACGTTAAATCTGATAATTTCACTTTTCCACCAGAACGACAAATTGGTACTGTTCAATACAGCAATACTGTTTCAATCTTAAATTTGAGAACACAGATAAATGATCCATTTTTTTTAATGATAACTTGGATAGAGACTATAATTAGTAATTGGATAATAGTGAAATATACTAAGATTTAAACCAGCACATTGGCGGCGTTTGAATAAAGAAATTTGTTTTCTGTTCTTACTTCTCATTGTTTTGATGTTTCAGATAAACGGGCTTGAGCAATGTATTTTAAATCAGTAACCTGTCTTGCTTGCCGTTGCTCAGATGTTTCAGAGGAATCGGCTTGAGAGGTGTGCAGTTGATCGATAACCAGTTTTGCTTGCTGTTGCTCAGATGTTTCAGATTTTGTATTTAATTACGGTCAGAGATGTATTTAATTGGTGAAAAGCATTTGGCAATTTCCCGGCACGTTATAATCAGGTTTATTCAAGTGCTTTTGAATAAACAATGTTTTTTGTTTTACCGTTTGGAGCGTACACGAATAAATTAGAATGTCTTCCGACACGTGAGCAGGCCACATAGAGCTGTCCGTAGGAGAATCATGGATTTTTCAAATTCAGACCATATACTTGTAGTGACTGCCCTTGGGCTTTGTTGATGGTCATAACAAAAGCAAGTCGCACCGAAAACTGCAAACGTTTAAATTCAAATGGCATATCTGTAGGGGTCATTGGAATACGCGGTAGCAGAATATCTTCTCCTTTAAATTTGCCATTTAGAATTTTAGCTTCGAGGATATAGGTCATTATTCTTTTCACTGAAATACGCGTACCGTTACAATGTCTGGGTGGGTTGATGTATCGGAGGAGAATGATAGGTACTTCCGTTTTCCATGTTAAAACTTGCGGCAGCATACCTGGCAAATCAAGTGAATTCAGAAATTCAGTTGGGTAGTTTACAACCTCGTTTGGATCTATTACAGTATCAATGGATTTATATGTTCTTGTAGAACCTGGAATTTCATTTAGAATGTGATTATTGATGTCATGTACATCGCTATTTTTTGCTGCTAATATAGTACGTTCACTGAGCCACTGAATATTTTTGTAATTTTGAGCGATATTTGGAAAAACGTTGTGAAAAAGTTCATCTACGGTTGAAATAATTTTACAGAAGTCTACTGGCAGTGTAATGCTTTGGGTGGATATATCTATTGCCATCATTCCATTACCAATATTCAACAATTGCTTTGCAAATCGTTCGGCTGATGCATCATGCTGTAGTTGAATACGCATGTTGGTCTTTAAGCGTAATTTTTGTACATGTTGCCACAACGCTGATGATTTGAGACATGCATGAAGTTCATCAGCAGGAGTTGAACGTGGAATTACTGGTAAAGTTTGCCGGAAATCACCAGACAATAAAATTAGTGCTCCGCCGAAAAGTGCTCCGCCATTTTCTCTCAAATCTCTTAGTGTATAATGAAGCGCTTCTAATGCCTTTCTGTGCGCCATAGCGCATTCATCCCAAATTATAAGTTGGCATGATTGCAGTATTTTATCCATTACAGAATTGTTTTTGATATTACATGTGGGTGTTTCAGTGAATTGCATATTTAAAGGTAATTTAAGTGCTGAATGCTCTGTTTGGCCACCATCCAAAAGAGTTGCCGCAATTCCAGAGGATGCCAAAGCCAATGCAGTTTTGTTATGTTATCGTATTGTTGACAGGATAAGGGAAATTAGAAATGTTTTACCTGTTCCTTCAGCTACATCTAGGAAAAACAATCCACCGCTTCGATTTGTAACAACTGTCATAATTTTGTCGTATGCTATGCGTTGTTCCATAACCAATTTTGAAAGATTTGATTGAACAAATGAACTTAGTTTGTCGTTATCAAAATGCGTTTGTCGTAGAAAATTACGATTGAAAATATTGTTTGAACATCGATTTGGCGCAGAAATTCCTAGTTCTAACAGTGTTTTATTGCAGATTGTTAAACATATGTCTTCGATTGAAATTAAAGCCTTATTATATACTTCTGAAGATAATTGAATGTGCGGATTTTGTTTTGTCGCACGTAAGCGATGTAGTATGTCTTCACTCATATTTTGTATTCACTCATACTTTGTATTTTTCCCAAAGATCTTTTGGATTGGATGGAAAGCACATAGTTAATATTATTGAAAATAACGCGCGTATTTGCTGTGGTCGAGCAGTATTAAATGCATGAGCCATTGAAGCGTCCCAATGTGAGTCGTTTTCAAGAAGATTTAATTTTTGGCAAGCTTCGCGATAAGTGACACATACTTCATAGTTTACAGTTCTTAATTCTTGAAACGATGTTGGTCTTCGCACGTTGACTAATAGTAATCGTAAGTAAAAGCATTCTGCATTGTTAGGGTGGATGGTGTAGAGACGACCTAATGCGTCAGTTGAATATAAATTGAGATGTTCTTCAACTGGTTTACCTTGCTTTCTACGTTGAAAATGTTTCGCCGAAACACTCCATGTGTAGTATGTTGGCACCTCACAGTAAAGAAGCGTCTTTGCAAATGCGTCATCCCTGCACAAAGAGAAAAATGCCTTTAACGTTGTTTGTGGTGGTGACAATGCTCTTGAACTGGCATTTTCTTCTGTAAAGTAAACTCGCTGTCCATTGTCAAGGTGTACTGCCAAATGAAGAACTGTTGGATGTCGTTCATGAATTGGAAATGATAAAATGCGCCAGACTGCTTCATTGCTACTAATGTAGCGTCCCAGTTGATATTGATTGATTTCATCGATTGTTGAAGTAGTATTTTCCAATCCAAAAACTGCCATTTCGCTTCCTTTATTTACATATTTACAAATATATTTGATCGCTTTCACCAAATTACAATTTTCGACGTTGATGTGTGCTTTGTACGTTTTCGAGAGCAACGGTGAATAGGGTATGATCCAACGATTATCGACTTCAACATCGTTGTTCCGGATTTTTAAAATGATGGATCTTCCGCCATCTTCTTTAGATCGTCGTCGATAAAGCGGATAGCCGTCATTGCCAGTGATAGTCTCAGCAGTTATTTCTCTTGGATATCGTTTGGTTCATTTTCCATTGGACATGCAAGGTGAAGCGTTGTTGAGTGATCCACACGGACCATGAATCATATTTTGGATAATGACCTGAAATAAGTGTGGATCAATGGCGACGTCAGATATTTCTGCTGATATGATCTGATCAATTTGGCATGGTGTGATTTTTTCAATAAGCCAAATCAGAATGTGTGCATGTGGCAATCCTTTTTTTTTTTGCCATTCAATAGAGTACATCCAACACCGTGTCTCTCCAAAAACATGGCACTTCACAATGAAATCAAGTAAAGATTTTAATTTTTGTTTGAACACACGTACGGTTATATCATGACGATCTGATGATGATTGTCCTGATAACAAAAGGTCTTTAATTTCAACCCAAGCAGGACTGCATGTAAATGTAATAAATAAATCTGGGTGCCCATATGCGCGAACATATGTCATGGCATCCTGTGAATATTCATACATGTGCCTTGGACTCACTGTAAATGTAGCCGGCAGTATAATCATTTCCCCCACATCATTAGGATTAACGTAACCATCATTAATTATTGCATCCCGTAAATGAATGTATTCTTCTGAACGTAATTTCGTTTGATTTAATTTAATATACAGTAGGCGTTCGGTTTCAATTTTTGCATACATATCGACAATGTATTGATGAAATAATTGTCGACATTTTAAGATGTGATTATCAGCGTTTTGGCGAATAATCAATCTATATGCATAAAAATTCATGGCACTAACTTTTTTATTGGTTTTCTCGCCTGTTTGTGGATTTCTCAATTTTATGCTAAAATGGTATCCATCCTCTCCTTCCCAAAATAAAATAGGATGTTGCAATGCATCATAGGATCGATGTGTTTCTGAGACTCTTCGAGCGTCACTATTTCTGCGATAAAGAACTATATCGCGGGAGGTAAATTCTTCGCCAACTATAACAATAGCCACCTCGTCCAATGTTGGTGCATTGTATTTTCCTTTGTGGTGGTCTGCAGGTGTTTTGTCAGCTCTAATAACAACTTTGTAATCATCGGATGGCATTTTGTCAAGTGCAGTTCTGAACAGTCTAATTAACTGATTATGCTGATTGAAAACATTTTGTAATGCGGTAACAATTTCTCGCTTAGTGCCATTGTTTAACTGACAACGTTGATTGACTTGATCATTTGTGTTACCCATGAAATAAATCAGTAGAAATTTATGATCTGCGCCAGGCAATGGAAGAAGTGATCCTGCACGATGATAAATTTGGCCTTGCACTTTGAATGTTGGCATGTAATTCTCGTTCACGATACGTGTAGCACCGAATGAAGTCATTTGGAAACACGAATTGTACCGGCGTATATTCGCCAAAAAATGTTTCGATTGACCTGTTTGACCTGATAAGAGCGTTGAAAATAGCTCGACTGGCGACGTTAAATCAGGTAGTTTCACTTTGCCTCCAGAACAGCGAATTCAAGCTGTTTCATTCTTAAATTTTAGAGCATTATAAAACGTACATAATTGATCCATTTTTCCGATGATGACGCTTGGGTGAAGACTATAGTTGGTTGTCGGATCATAGTGAAATGCGCTGAGATTCAATTCAGAGTATTGACAGCGTCTGAATAGCGAAGTGCGTTCTCGATCGGCTTTCATTCTTGCTTCCCGTTGCTCTGATGTTTCCGACGAACGGGCTTGGGTAGTTCGTAGTTGTTTTGTTATCAGTTTTCTTTCCTGTTGCTCAGACGTTTCTAAGGAACGGACAAAAGCATTGTGTTCTCGATTAGTTTCAAGTCTTTTCTCCCGTTGCTCCGATGTTTCTGAAGCACGGGTAGTTCTCTTTTTGCGCGCTTGAGATGTTGATCGACTAAGAGCGATTTGTTTAGGCGGCATATTTTTGCAAATATTCTCTCTCACAAACAAAAAGAAATGACTGTGGTCGCAAATTTCCTAAACCGAAAATTCACATATATATTTTAAATAATAAAAAGAGCAATAAAAACGAAACAAATAAGAAATATAAAAATTATAAAATTTGAAACAAAAATCTTTTTTTTTCAAATAAAAGAAAATAAAAAGAAATTAATTCGAATAATAAACAATCTAATAGTTTTCAAATGACAACTGTCACAGCAATGAAATCTTCTAAAACTATATTTATTTGTTATTAACCAATCAGAAAATTCCATTTCGATTTTCGCTCATGCCGCTGGAACTGTTTGTTGCAGAATGTTCTAATGTCGACAGTGATCTTCCTCGTGCTTCGAACTATCTGTATGCCAAGTTTCATCGCTTTCTGTCGGGTGGTTTAGGAGTCTATAAAGGACATTCATTTTTATATCTATAGATTAAAAGTATACGTGATATGCATTAGAGATAAATGTAAGATGTTGCAAATCATTTCAGCTGCATAGACTAAAATAGGAAAAATCTTCAAAGCAAAGCCATCTTTGACTTCCCACCTTAAGTTTTGATTTAATAAGTTATTTTACTTTAAAAAGTTATTAAATATATCGAAAAGTATTTTGTTTTCTATGTGTATTTACGCTTTCCCTTCATACAGTTAATCTATTATTTTAAATAATAATTTCTCTTGGATATTCTCGCGCACCCCTTAGGGGACGCGCATCACAGGTTGAGAATCGCTGGTTTTCCATTAATATGAAACTAATTCACATCCTTCTTGTTTCAGTAAATCTTACATAAATAATTAAAGTTATTCTTGCATGAAATTTAACTTGTTTATTCTGCGAAGTGAAAGAATAAAAGTGAAAACTTATTTTTCCCCAATTAAAACTTTTAATGTAAAAACAGACGGAAAACAATTAAGTAAGACTGAAGAAAAAAACAATACCTAATGAGGTAGATGGGGATTTTTATGTCTTGAATTAAATCTCTCGACTCACTTTCAATCGATCTAATAAAATGGTAAATTATTAAAATTAAAAAAAGAAGTTAGACTCAAGCTATTTATATCAGGCTTTAAACAGGAAAACTTTTTAATTTAGTTGCTCTATTTTATTTAAAAGGATTTATTGTTTTCTGTTTAAATTATTCATTATACTATTCATTTTTCAACAACACGAAAAGAAATAAAATTGACTATTTATTGTATTTATGGGATACCAGCAAGTGACTTAGTGTGGGTATTTGGAGCTTGATTGGTTGTTAAAATGGGACTTTGTTTATGTTAGCAACTGTTCTTTTCATTCTATTTCGAGTTGCCATGCATCAAATCTCTAAAGTGGTACTAGCTTTAATCCTTTACAGAGATTCTTTTACAATGATTTCAATTCTTTCACCATATATTTCCTATTTAACACAAAGGCACGAAGTCATGTTGAACACAAACTAATTATGCATCGATGCTGCCAGGTACACAAAACAAAAATACATCAGATGTTACAATAAAATATATAAACAAATAATAAATCTAAGAAAGAATTATATTTCAACAAATTCAATTAGCGATACGGCGCTGTATTTAATTAACTACACGTTTATTAACATTCTACCTTAAATGGAAAAAATTTAACTGAACTTTGACACGCCATTTTGTTTATTGACAATCAGCTAGCGCTGACGTCATAGGTCACATGTGTGGGTATAGATTGTCTTCTTCTTCTCGAAGTGCAAGTATCAAATTCTGAATGAATAATACTTTTCACATTATATAGTTTATACAATTGTATATAGTTTATACAATATATATTTTATAGAACTTTTTTCCAGTTTCGAATAATGCCTATTTGACTACTGTATTTTTTTATTTATGTTGACATAGTTGAACAGTCGAAAAATATCAGTGATATAAGAATCGTCGATATACATTTTGATGTGTTCTGATGGCAAGCCATTCTGATAACATCTGTTAACAGGTTTTCGCCTACATTATGGAAACAAAACTGTTTATTTATTTATTTATTTTATTTCTAAAACTTTTTTTTTCAATTTTTCTTTTTTAAATTGCATACAATTGTTTATTTTTTATATTTTACAGGGCCCGCAAAAAAGTGAAATATCACATTAACTGTAATGGAAAGAAAATAAAGTATTAGACCGATATTCATCCTTATACAACATTCACCTATCTTCACCTTTTTATATGTTTTAATTTTATTTATTCCAACTTGAAAGTGACTTGAGTGAGTTTTCTGCTCTAACTTGAGTGAGTTTTAAATGTTACTTATTCCAACTTGAGTTGATTGCTATTCTTAGTGAGCTATAGAATTTTTAATAATATTCTATGAGTTGGATTGAAATTTAAACAATATCATTTTGTTTTATAATCAGGTTTTAAAAAATTATAGTAAAAAAATTAATATTAATTTCTCAGTTTTAATTATATCAATTGTTCACAGTTAAAAAAATATTCCTTTAAAGAAATTATTTCTTAGATGCCAGATTACTGATCCTAGATCTTAATTCATGACAAAATCACTATTAAAGATGTTGGAAAAGTTGCGAAAAAAATTTTTTAAAAAACTCTTTTGTTGATTAAAAGAAGATATACTTAAAGGAAAAATCATTTATTAAACAAATAACAGAAGAAAAAAGAGGATTTTTTTTTCAAAATTATCCAATTGAAATTAAATTTTATTATTTAAATCACAAATTTTTGATTTTTTTTTCAAAATATTATTGTTAGAAAATATGTTCAGTTCAAATTTATCTATTATTAATAAATTACACTGAAAAACATTTTTTTTTTTTTTATTCTGTTGAATGAGATTTTTTAAGAGATCGTTTCGCTGATTTCGCTTTCTCTCTCAAGGCTACGATTTTTTTCTACTTTTAGTCTACTTTTTGACATTTTTAGTCTACTTTTTGTCCAATTGTAAAAATTTAAAAACGTTATGCATAACAGGAGGTTGCATAAATGTTGTAGAAACTTTTAGGGAAGTCACAGCACATCATCAGAGTTAAAATTGTATAGAAATCCCGGAAATGTCGTCATACGCCGCTCCTTATTATGTACTGTTTCTTCGTGTGTTTCTGAACAGATCATAATAGAAAAGCGCTCCTAGCCGCGTGCAATGACACTTGAGGGTAGATATGCACTTTTAATCCTGATGATGTGCCCTACCACCTCTGAAAGTTTTTAGCATGTATGCCACCCCCTGTTATATATAACATTTTTAAACTTGTATATTTCGGCAAAAAAATGTCTATTAAAAAACATAAAATGTCATTTAAAAAAATCTGTAGCTTTAGGAGTAAAACTAATTTCAGATTTGAAGTCACCACATCTGAATCAGGCAAGATCAAGAATGTGTATGACAGCAACTAAAGAATGAACTGTGTTTAATATCTAAATATTTCTTTTTTAAATCTCTCTCTCCAAAACACTGAATTCACCGAGGAGTATTCACACTTAAAGAAAAAATCACTGAATTTGCATAAATTTTTGATAATTGTATAAAATAAACTCTAAAAGAAAATAAAAATAAGCACTAACATTGCAGTTATGCTTATTCTGCCTATAAACTTTCATAAAATCTTTTAAATTTTCAAAACAAATGGTTTTATTCCGTTTTGGAGAGTCATTAAAAAGTCGCCTAACTATTGACACCAATGCTGCTTAATTATTATGGTTATATGTACTACTGGTATTGTATAAGCACTTAATATACAATAATAGCCATAAAAATACACATTTCCAACATTTTTTTAAAATTTGTTTCTTCCTAAGGATCCCGGTATTTTTTTTTAATAAAAACTTATTTAAAAATATAATAAAAAACTCAAATTTATAAAAAAGTAAAAAATGACAATAATAACTTTTATAAAATGGATATTTTTATACAGAGAAAGTAGGTATTTTGTACAAAACAAAACGAGTAAAAAAATGATATTTATTTCGTTCAATTTTATTTTACAAAATTAATAATGATATAAAAGTCCGTTTTTCAATTCTTACTTATTGAATTGGTTTTTACGAAAATACATTTATTTGCAAATATAAATCTAAAAAAGGGGGAACTGTATTTATCGAATCAATAATTTTTAAGGCATAATATGAAGTAAATAAAAATTGTGTTTTGTGTTCTTTATTACATGTAATTTAATCTCTTTGGATTGATCATCATGTGATTGAACTCTATTTTTTTATTATTTAAAATTTTTAAAGGCGCCATTTTTTACGATTGTAAAAATACTGCAAGCAGGTTACGTGATATAGTTCTAAATTCGTTTGCTACTTTTTTTAAATGTGCAATTTTCAATAATATATTGTTAGTAGATTGATTTATTAACAAATTTATGTGGCCATAGCAAACAGAATCATTTCAAACCAACTTTGGAGAATTTGTCCCATCGTTGAAGGTGTCCTTTCTTGGACTGTGTGTGACCCTTTCTTTATATGTACGATTTCAAAATACGTATTTCTTAAAAAGCATTAGATAGAATTATTATTGATTATTGATTTATTTATTATTAAACTTACGTCGTCCTTAGTCTTCAACTATGATTACTGATTTGAAAATTATTCACATAATATAATTTTCGTTAAAAATAAAATTTCTGAACTTAAAATAAATATTAAATTTGATATGCAATGCTTAATTAAAAACTAATAGAACAATCATAAGGAAAAAAGAGTTTTCATCCCCCCCTTCCCCAAAAAATTATGAAAAATTTATTGTTTTCTTTTAACTTAAAATACATTAGAATTTTTTTTAATGAAACACTCTCAAATAATATTTGTTTATATTTGAAATAAATCTATAATAATCTTTGTTTTTCTTTTCAAATTTTATCAACTAAATTATTTTGTTGAATGTAATATATACTCAAAAAAGCACATATTTATATACTTTAAATCAAAATACTTTCAAACAATCTTTTTTTCCTTTTAAAATTACTACTCTCGAACTATGCTTGTTTTTCTATCAAATTAAATGTTTTCACACAATCTTTGTAACCTAAGCAACAAAAAAAATTCGTTTTATATAGATATTTTCAATTTTATTTTACATTAAGGATATATAAAATATTTTTTTTTTGTTCTATTGAAATTAATCTCAATTCATCCATGTTTATTTTAAAATTAATCTAACTTCAAACAGAGCTTTTTATTTTCACTTTAGGGGTGATGTAGAAAGAAAAATATGTAAGAAGGCTGCAAGCGAAAAGTTTAATTGTTTCGTTAAAGTATTAAATGCTGACGCCGTCGAGAAAGAATCGATTTGTCCCTGTGGTACAGCCCTCATTAAAAGGAGTTCTTCGATGTGTTCAGGTTATTTTCGTTACTTCAGTTTTTCTTTTATCCACTTATCAGCATTACTTCAGTTTCTTAATACTTTTATCACACACAAATCTCCTCGTAAAAAAAAAAAAAAAAAAAAATTAGAGTAACTTTATATATTAACATCAACTATTTTTCAATATCATAAAGTATTAAAATTGAAAACAAAATTTTTTTTATACAATGCTTTTTAAAAATTCTTAAGTAATTTGAATGTTGTTTTTCGCTTAACTTTCCAAAAATTAAATTTCAAACCATAGAATGCTTATAAAGATCTAATATTTAAGATTAATATAAGATAATAATGAGTTATTTGTTCTTTTAACAAAAAATTATGCTTGTACATGATAAGCGACACTTTTTTTTCAAAGTTGATATTTTTACGTTGTCCCTAAGTATTATTTCCAAATCGATTCTATACGCAATTTTTCTGGATTTTCTCTAAATAACAGCACTGGAAACTGTTATTGCCAAACTGAAAAAATCGTAATTATTTTGCTCTTGAAAGTCTCTTAAAAATAATCTTGAACAATTCGAAAATGTAACTTTTCCTTTGCCTAAGTTCTTTCGTTAAAGAGCATTTTGGAAAAAAAAGCTTGGTAAAAATTGAAGTGTTCTGAATAAAAAATTGTTATGAAGCAGATCGATATTTAATATTTTGTATTTATGGCTGAAACAATTAATATCTCTTACATATAGCTGACACTTAACATGATTTTTAAGTGTCTTACATTCTTATTTTATTTAATAATCTTTTAACAACGTAATTTTATAAGAGTTTTTTTATTTCTTAGTAAAAGTTAAATGTTTTGAATTACTGTTAAATTCTCCAATATCAAATTATTTTAATTTCAAGTGTGAATAAAAATCAAACAATTCCGAAATTCGAAATACGTTTTTCCAAAATTCAAAATAATAGAAACTCAGAGTTGGGGGAAATATTGATGTTTAGTAACAAACGCAAAGTAATTCAGACATATTTAATACTTGCAACAGTATTTTAGGACAACATAATTATTTAATTGGAAGCCTCAAAGCTTGGTCCTCTCCATTAACAAAGTAGCGCCATCTATTAGACACTATTTGAATTTTAGAAAAATAAACGAATAAAATTTTGATACAGATCGACTAACTATAAGTATAAATGTGAATGATTATCATTTTAGAAAAAGTGAGGAAAGCTACGACTGAAAAAGTTGTGAATCGATTTTAATGCGGTCATTTGTATTCCAGGAAATAAAAACAAAAACTTGCAAATCCAATTTGTACGAAAAATATTAAATATCTGTATCGCTATCATGACATTTGAAATTTAAAAATTCTAAGTTTTTTTTTTGGACACATAAAAATCACATATTACAAGATTATACTTCCTTCTTTGAATACAAAGAAACGCATAAAATTGACTCATGATTTTTTTTTTTTTTTTTTTTTTTTTTTAAATTGTAGAGAAAATTCTAGAAAATTGACATTGAAAGATTAACATAAGCAACGAATTTTTAGTTAGCAGACGAAGTTAAATTTTTAAATGTTTTTTTTTTTTCAATAAAAAACATAAGCATGTTTTTAGTATAAAAAAACAATTAAATTTTCCCAAGTAGCACCTAATATTAGATAACATCAGAAAATCGGTAAAATCTAACGTTATCTTGCACAACTTCTAATATTAGAAACATACAAAAGGTCGCTGTTTGTTCTGCATTATATAATATTAGATTCTATGCAAATTAATATTATTTAGCGTTCGCCGTAATATTATTTTGCATTAGTTTTGATGCTATATAATATTAGATTATATAGTTTTTGATATTATCTTGCGCTGCTTTTTATTTTTGGAGTAAGCAAGAGGAAGATTTGGATGGTAGTAGAATAATTCTGTGATATAATTTTACTTAATTTTCTGTATTGCTGTGAAGCAGTAAAACATAGAACAACAGTTTTATTATATCATTCCATGCATTATTTACTTAGCAATACAGAAATACTAAATAAAATTATTTTAGCGAACTCTGCTACCATCCATTTTCCTCCCTCTTACTCCAAAGTATATCTTATGTTCAGCTGATTTTTTTTTTTAAAATATTTCAAATTTATTTAAGAAATAATACTACTATATCACAACTTTTATTGATGATTTTTCCTTTCTTCATACAATGGGTTTCCTGACAAATTTTATATCATTAATAATTTTCAAGTCTTTAATTTTGAAATGTACTCTTAATTTTTTTAAAGAAATTAGCTAATTTGATTTAAATCTCAATTGAATTTGTTAGTCAGTAAAACATATTTTATAAAATGTGTAACTTAAGCCATTTGTAATTTCACAATTATCATTCATTATTTATATTCTAAAATTGAAAATTAAGAAAGACACACTTCATAATTGCAAAGTTTAATTTACATTCGAATTAAGATTAAAATTTACCTTTTTTTTTAAATAAGTCATTCATTTCCAAAAATATTAAAATAAAATTATCTCGAATTTTTAAATTGTTATTTTTTTTTTAATAATTGAGACAATAAAGAAAATGTAAAAATATTCAAAGTACTTACTTGCATAAATTTTTTCACTGAAATTAAATGGAAAAATACTTACGTACTTTATTCTTTTAGAATCTGAAATTTTACTTACAAAACACTTGAAACAAAAGGCACTTATAGAATTATTTTCAGGGAGTGAAACTGAAAAAGCCTTTATGAATTTTAATTAAAAAAATTTGCCAATAATTTTTTGTAATGAAAAAATAATTTTACATTGGCACATCAGAAATTTTTAAAGATTCAATAATTAGTTAAAGATACCGTGTACTTTTCTTAACTTAAAATTTAGGTAACTAAATCTCAAAACCAAAAAAAAGTAGTAAATATTGTATTTTATCATAATTAATTTTGCACAAACATTTAATTGCATACAAGAATGAAACAAAAAAACATAATATTGTTTTTACTATAAATTGCCTTTTGCATTAATGATCTAAATTTGACTACCATCAGTTACTTTTTGAAAACCTAGCTATCACAAAATATTTGTTTAAAATTAATCCATTCCATTGTTTGTATTTCGCTGATAAGAGATTCTGCATTACGAACATAGTAGAAACAAACATGATATTATAGGTAAACGTCTTGAACGGGACTTTTTGAAAAAAGAAGATGCAATCGCACATGTTTTCATAAAGAATATACCAGACCATTCAGATGAGAGCTCTTTTCTAAATTGATTAGAAATTTTTATCATAATGTAAATGTTATTCAGCTTTAAGTCGAAGAACTTTTTACGATTATAATTATTTGACAATTATATTATTTTAAACATGATAAATATAAAAAAGCATAAACTTTTTGTCTCAAATTTGAAATAAATAATCATGTGAAAATTTCCAAAATTAAAATAATGAACAGAATGTTGATGATAAAAATCCTCACGAGTTTGAGATATACTTTAAAATCAGCGTTAAAAGAAAATTGCTTCCGATATCATACCAAAAGAGTAAAAATAACCAAATTTCAAATATATTCAACTGTTTTCATTACACTTAAGCACTATCTATTAAAAAAAATCCAATGTTATATTTTATAAAATTTTATCAACGCAAATATTATACCTGACAAATCAAATTTTTTTAAAATGTTGAAGATTTATTACAAAGTTGTAGAAGAAATTACACACTACAGTAATTAATAAAAAAAATAAATCCATAATAAACATAAATTATTTCACAGCATAATAATTTTACTTAAAAACAAAACACACTGTAGAGTAATTTTCATCCAATTGTAAATGCAATACATTGCCTTCATTGTTTAAAATTAACGTTGATGTCCTTTTGGTTGGCAATGAATTGTTATTGAATAAAATAATTTTTTTCATGACTTTAGAACTGTTTGATACAGTTTAAGTTTGTTCTTCCAATTGTAAGTCCTTATTTACTTGAAAATCTATTTCCAAGCAGTCATTAAATGCTTTTATGAAGCATTCAGCCAGCAATAGTTAATAATATTATGCACCACACAAAACAGGGATGAACCTCACAGGTTTCCCTCTTTCGTCAAACTTCAACATGTCAACATCTTTATTCAACATGAGGACTTTCCGCCACAACAGATTTAAACTGGTCCTCGCTGAATATCCACACTGGTTTCTTCATTCGCAAGAAGGATCGAACTTAGAACTCCCAGCAAGAAGTTCTATTTGAAAACCAAGTTTCTTCATAGTAGATTTTCTTGAAGATGATGAGCTATACTGAAATTGAAAAAGAAATAAATTAGATTTTACAATGAAAAAAGAGAAGAAAAAACAAAGCAAATTAAAACTATTAAACATCGAATATTTATTTGAAACTTGAATTATCTGATTTGAAAATGTTTTTAAGAGATTGTAATAACCTTTACAATGACATTCAATGGGTAAATTCCGGTATCGATACCTGCGTTGAAAAATCTTGTTAGTGCCACACAAAAATAACACAGTGGGAAGGAGATTAACTTAAAAAGTTTAGCTCATAAACACTCCCAAACTATCACATATTTTTTAAAAAAAAAAAAAAATCTAATTGCAAAACCCTTTAATTTGACCTGAAAGTAACTACTCGCTATGTGGCCAGTCAACAAAAACAAAAGTGCCGAAAAGTATTAAATAAACAATTGCTTATTTTAAAAATCGTTTAATGTAAAAGTACGTCAATGTAAAAAGATACTATGAGAATTCAAAATCATCAGTTCATGGTTGAAAAAATCGTGTAGACGGAGAATTCTTCAACAATTCACATATTTCAAAGTTGTAATATATATATATATTAATTATATTTTGCCCCTCCCCCGAAATATTTTTACTTAACGTCCTGTAAAAGTCAGTATGCATAAAAAAATTTTATCTCATATTTTTTTTATTATTCTTTTTTTTATTGTTTAATTACGTTTTTAAGTCTCAGATTATTTATAATAGAAATTTATTTAAAAAATTTATTAAACAATAATTATTCATTAAACTAATTATTATTATTTAATAAATATTTATTAAACTAAAAAAAATAACATCACAGAAAGGGGCAAACTCAAAAGGTATAACTCGCAATGGTTTTAACTGAGCTAAAAGTAGCAGATTATTAATTCTTTAACTTGGCTAATTTGTTTACAGACAACTAATTTTTATTACTTTTTCATTGTTGCAGAAAAACTTTGTCACAGACAAATTACAAAGCAAACGTTGTTTTACAAGCATATTCTAAACTAATTACAGTACTTATTATTCATAGCTAAACAATACGTTTTAACAGAGAAGTCAACTACTACTTGCGAACAATAATGTCAAAAATGATCACAATTCTCATAATATTTACTGACTTTATTAGATACATAATTTTTAATTAAAGCAAAAACATTACTTACAATACTTCTTTAATGTTTCATGCAATTATCATTGAAATTTATAAAGTATACTACAAATTACTTAATTATAAATACCTTAAGTAATTGAAACCAAAGCTTCTATAAAAAAAAAAAGCGCGAACAATATTGCGTCGTAAACAATCGTGAAGAAATTACAACTCAACAGTTCAAAAAGTTTTTCGAGTTCTATCCTTCGCGAACAGAATTTACTTCCACTAATATTTTCTTTCGTTTTCTGGCATAAAATTGCATTGGCTAATAATGATATTTTAAGAAATATTTAATTTATTGTTTTCTTTCATAAATAAATGTTTATTTTATTAATAATATGGGATGCGAAAAAGAGTGGCGCTGGACCAAATGTAGTGAAATAGATGATAATTTTAAAAGTTCAAATGTTAGATTGAATACTATTTAATGTTATATAATATTAGTTCTAATTTTAGAAGATAGGATTCAGGAGTCTAGCGTTTTCTAAGCACGGCAGTATTATATTGTATCTTTCTAATGTTAGATAATATCATTTTGCTACTTGGGTTGATTTCTAGCTAGATTAAGATGGACCTAGGCCTAGGACAAGAATTTATATTTTATTTTCCTAGAAACTAACACCATTAGCGACATTTTAAATGTACCATGTTCAGATTCTCCAACAGAAAAAAAACAAGAAAAACAAATAAAAATCCTAAAGAAAAACAAATACAACTATATCTATAAGCAGAAGCCTTCCTATAGGCTTTAGCGATGTTACACAAAATAACGGTAACATATTCCTAATTTAAAAATCTTAATTTCCAGTTCAGAATATTCATTTTCATCCGAAGCACAGGTGTTCGTAGCTCGAAGTACAGTCTGGACCGGTTAACGTAATTGTCGATTGTGAAGATTCGTTTGTCGCTTATTGGCACGCCATTTTGGAGACATTCCATAATTTTTTTATTTTTTTCTATTTTTTTTTTTTGCATCACTTTTCAAATTAGTTATGCCTTTAGATGCATATTGGCGCATGTCGTATCCTTCCCTCTTGAGCCGTGGTGGTTAAAGGGATAGAGCGTTCGCCTTCCAATGAGGCGAACCGGATTCGAATCCCAGCATGGCTGGTCGACATGAATTCCGCATCCAGCTCGCACCGACCACAGTGCTGACGTAAAATATCTTCGGTGGTAGACGAATCATGGATTAAAGTCCCCTTCCCGCCAGGCTAATCGTGGGAGGTTTTCGTAGGTTTCCTCTGCATGTAACGCAAATGCGGGTTAATTCAATCAAAAACTCCTCGGCGAAGGCAAAATTTCCCCTAATATTTGATCCAGTAGTTCCCTTGTCTTCTGGATTAGCTTCAAAATTACAAGACTACGGCGTTGAACATTGGAAACTCAAGTTTGGGTGTTCAACGACCGTTATAACCCTATTGGCAAAATTCAAAATGGACGGTATTGTGTCCTTACAAACAAAATAATAGCAATAAGCGTTAACATATTCCTACTTCAAAATAAATCAAAAAAATAAAAAAAAAATACAACCAAATGATAGGGAAAACATGCAAGAGCAGTTTACTTTAAAAGTAATGCTTTACCTTCGCAATAACTTTTCATCGAAAGATCTGATTTGTACTTAAGAAGTTATAATTATTAAAGGGAGCACAGCAAAGATAATATTTACACTAGACAGCCAAAGGAAGTCATTTTGATTGCTTTTTAATTTCAATTAGAAAAACAATGATGTATAGAATGGTACAATTTCTTAGAATATTGTGACTTTTTGTACAACATATAATTTTTATTATTATTAATATTTACAAATAACTTGTTATATAACTGTAAATAATATTTTTAAAAAATACTAAAAATTTCTTTACACATTAGTTATCCTATCACAATGCAGACTGCTTTTGGGCAATATACTAAGTTACAGTATTTCTAGTGTTAAGAAGTTTTTCTACGAAATTTAATTATTCCTTGAATAAAAGCAATGTTTATTTATTTTTACTTAGAAGGAGGCTCCTCTCACCTACCACCATCATTACTCCTCTAAATGGCAACTAGATATCATATTTTAACTAGGTCTATGCTACAGGACAGCCAGATGGCACAAAATATGTATTTTACTCATAGATTTAGCGTTAGACGCGTTGTTGCCCTGAAAAAAAAATGTTTAAAACGAAATTGACATATTATTTATTTGAAGAAAAAAAATGCTGTTATAAGATCTGTTTGAGAATTCACATTTCTTTATTGTTATGAGCTCTTTAACGCAAAATAAGAAAAATAAATAAATAAACGTTAAAATTTGTCCCAATTCAAAGAGGCAGCTAGATCTTAATTGAAAAATAGCTTTTTTTTCCAAAATGAAAAAATTTCATTTTAAAGTAAACAGGACTTTAAAGAATGTCTTTAAATTTAATTTATCCTTTTCCGTGAAGCGATAGAAAAGAATCTTATAGTTACACAATCATTGATTAGACGAAAATCCTACGTTTTGTTGTTAACGTCGAGGTTCACAAAAGCCTTGGGAGATGAAATCGAGATTAAAAGTGTAACTCCGAACTTCAATGGAACTTTTCCAGAAAATCCCCTCTTTTCATTGAGATAAGTTTAAATGAATGATTCGAATATAAATAAAGGAAAGAAAGATCTAAAATATAGTCTTCTCTGACAGGCAGATATATTTTATTCGAAGTATTTAATGTTTTCTCCAAGCCAATTTATTTAAATGAAAAGCTTTTCTCAGCAGGATTACACAGTAAATAAAGATCGTTTTAAATACAAGAATATTCGCGTCAACATGTTTCCTGCTATGACAGAATGTTTTTAAGTCCCCGAAATAATCGTAAAGTAAAACTCTTCCGTGGATTTAATAACAAATTGAATAAAGATTATTTTTTAAAAAAATAATAAGTTCCTAAATAAATTTTCCAAATAAAATTTGAAAAATAATTAAATGAAACGTAATAATGCAAATAAGAGCAGTTTTTAAGAGCCACAATACATTTTCAAAGGCAGGAACCATATTTTCTATGTACTTAATTTCTTAGAGGAAATAAAAACACTTAACGAAATTGTAAGTATTTAATAATTTTCTAGCATTTCTTAAATTAAATATTCGCTGTAAAGAAAGGCAAAAAGTTGAAGACTAATTAAACAAATTCGAAAAAAATGTTTTAGAATAACAAACTGGCTCTTGTAAACGTGAATACATATTTCTAATTAATTCTTCATGTTTGATCTAAGCTAATTTTTATTCAAAATCATTTTGAACATAATGTGTAAATGATACTAGCCCAAATTAATTTCTCTAAGAAAGTTCGGTTCCTTGAGCTAGTCATTACAATTCCAAAGTAGTTTGCAGTCACTATATTTAAAAAAAAAAGTAGTTGTAGTTAATTACATTTGTAACAAAGTAGTTGTAGTAAACTACAAAAATAATATAGTTTTTCCGACCACTGAATTCAACCAAGTACTTCTAACGAACATTTGTCCTAATTAAAGTCTCTCGTTTTCGGCTAATGTTAAAAATTCAGAATTTATCTGCCAAACCAAATCACAAACCAATCTATTTGGCATCATTACAGCATGTAAATTTTCAAGACTGATGACAAATTAGATGCGTTAAAAGAATATTTTCAAGTTTTGTATACTCTATGGTATAATTGCAGCGACACGGCGACATTGTCGTAGAACGTTACAGAATTCTTTTAAAAAGTTTTCTTTTGAAAAGTAAAAAAAAAAAATAATAATAATTCTTTTCTACAGAAATTTACATGTAAAATTTGAATCACGCATTTAGATAATCACTTGTTGGCTCCCTCAATTTAAGCCGATAGTATCGTAAATTGATGTAATGTTTCAATTGTATTTTCGGCAGTTATTGATATTGATTTTCACGTGGTTTTTAAATACCCCAATACATTTCAAACAATATGGAAAATTCGAATGGTGCATTTGAGTATTTACTTTTTAAGGCAATGATTCTATCTATTTTTTGGCTGTTATTGCTATTGATTTCTCCATAGTTCTTAAATCCGATATTTTTATACGATATTTACTACAACAACCTAATCTCGAAACGAAACACGCATTTGAGTAACCCCTTTCTGAGGAGTCCGACTCACGTGATTTCGTCGTAGATCTTTTTTTCAGCAATTACTACAACGGATTTCATGATTTTTAATTATTTTTTTGATTGTTATGATTATTTACAAAATGCGAAGAAGAAAATAATTAGTGCGTCCCCCCCTCCCAGCAAAAGGCGAGAATATCACCCATAATATTAGAATAAAAAATTATTACATGTTTAATTAAAACAAATTATAAATAGTTTTTTTTTTTTTTTTTTTTTTTTGTAAAGGCAGCTTTTTTGTTATTTTAACTTAATAAACTATGTGATGGTTATTATTAGAAGTATTTTGCAAAAAGATATTAATGTTTTGTCGCAGGTAGCTCGAAAAAATTCTGCCACAGGGTTTGTATATAATTTCTCACTTATAATTTATTTTAATTGGTCCCTCTATTTTGCCTCCGTTTAAAAGTAAAAAGGAAGAAAGCAATTGTTCTTAATCCTTTTTGAATTTATACTTAAAATAAAATTATATCATTTTATTTCACACATATGGTAAATTTTTATCACTGCATTTAAATTAGATTGAACCTTCCACCATAGTAATTCCAGTCAAAGATTTGAATATACGTTAATTTGTTCATCATGTAAAAATGAAAAGGAAAAAAGAAAAAAAAAAAGAACGTCACATTTATAGAAAAATAAAAAGTCCTACAAATGAAAACGTACAATACACAGTACTATTTTTATTTCTATTACAATACTCCCTTTCGCTAAATATACGTCGATAGATGGCATACCATTCGGAAGTATAATCCCATTGAGCATTATAGCACAAACGCCTTTTCATTACTTTTTTTACAGTTCTGTGTATTTCTTGTTGAGACGAAATCGAGAAATGCAAGCTGACGTTTAAATGACAGCCCATCCAACTAAAAAGAAAATTATGCTTTCTATCTTCTTTTCGGACTCCTTTTCCACTTGCAAATGTTAGAATAATATATTTTGGCTCAAGAAAAAGCTTTGGTCGCTTACATTCGATTTGCAATACTAAAACTGAATGCATACATATAAATTTATGGCCATTTCTTATTCCATGCATTATTTGAATAATTCGCTGGTATGATATTTTATTTGCAAATCAGGCGTTTCCATATAAAAACATTATGGCTTCTTTGCGACCATAGAAAATAACTGACTGATTTAAAAAAAGAAAATATTAAAATTTACATTCGTAATTATCATAAATATATATTTTATCTTTATTACTTTTCTAGTGAATACCACATTTTATACTAAATTATATATAATGATAAATAATTAAAAAAATATAAGCAACATAATTAAAGTTAATGTATAATATGCCCTGCAAAATATGATCAATCGAAATCAATAAAAAAAATTTTTTTTGATTTGTATTGGAAAATGGAACACTGATTTCATAGAATTAATCAGTACAATGGACTAGTGAAGAAATATTGATATCAGTAAAGTAAGTTTCTATCATATTGTATCAGTGTAATGATCTATATCTATATCAGTAGAATGGTCTGGTCTGTACCGAAAAATTGAACATTGACATCAGTCGAATGGTAGTACAGTACAGTGTATATATATATATATATATATATATATATATATATATATATATATATATATATATATATATATATATGAATTGCAATGGAAAAACCTGCATGAACAAAACATTATGTTTTTAAAAAAATAATAACCATGAACGATTCACAACTTTGTTAAAAACATAAGTATAACAAATAAATTCGTAATATATAAATTCGTGAAAAAAAGCGCTCTCGACAAAATACTAAAATAGAGATCTATCGACAAAGACTACTCACTTCTGCCTAGCTTAATAGAATGAGATTGCCGCAGCTGAATTGAACAACCTGGTAGGGTGAATTTCGGAAGAGATCACATTTGGTGAGAATGCCCTCTCTGGTTATTTCCGTTTTTAAAAGCGCTATATGTTGAGCCACCTCAGCTAGATTTGGCAAGTGACATTTTTAGCGGCAATCATTGGTCGATTTTCTAGCGTTGCCATTTAAGTAGTTGTAATGAGGCTTTTTTTTTGTCGCTGTGTAAGAGAAATATATATATATATATATATAGACTAGGAGGCTTCGCCCCCTGCTCGCTGGCGCTCGCCAACCCCCGGAACTGCTTTCGCAGTTCATTTCGGATTGATTCGCAATCCAATGCTCGCTTTGCTCGCTCATTGCATACGTTCTTAACGTCTTCTTTTGTATACTTTTTTGAACAATGAAGTTCCGAAAACTTTTCACTGTAGAAAACTCTAAACCTGTACATTTCAATATTAATTTGAAATTGCAAACAGTTCACATATTTTTCTTAATCACACTATTCTAAATTTCAGTTGTTGAGAAAAGTAACTGTTGTAAGTTTTGTTTTAAAGTCTTTCCCACCAGAGTGTTAAAGCCATGTGTTGTAAAACAATATGAAATAGTATTCTGAATAGTAGAGAGAGAGAGAATTTCTTTAAAAACACAATTGTTAATTTGGGCATTTGGCGATACAACACTTATAGAATTGAAGGATTTGTGAAGGATCTATGGCTGGCAACAGCATTTTTATTTTTTAAGTTGATTATTTTTATTTCTTTTAGAATTCGTTCTTTTTTTAGCGAAATGTTTTTTAACCTAACAGAATTCTTTGCTGACTGTTTTCTCTATAAATGAAGAATATTTAAGTGTTGTGAAAAGAATCTTATTTAGTTGCACAAAGTACTTCAGCCAAAATTTAGGAGCCACGCAAGAAAATTATATATATTAGATCAGAAACACATCATTCAAAGGCAGAATGCTTTGGTGTTTTCAAAACGTAAACAAAACAAAGCAAACGTTGCCACTGGCGGAAAAGAAATACAGCCAAAATTTGGGAGCCACGTAAGGGAATTATATATACTATTAGATATTTTCGTCACAAGTTTTCATTCTGGATCGGGTCCCAAACTACAAAGTTATACAGTTCAACATTAGTAGTCTTAAATCCATAATTGAGTCGGCTGTTCAACGGCGGGTATAAAATTAATAAGGCTGAATTTTTATTATAAAATTTAATATTAATAAGGTTAAAATTTAATTGTAAAATTTTTTATACCGTAAACCGGGGCGAGTCTACCCATCCAGGGGCGAGTCTACCCATTTTAGTTTTATTTAATTTTCACTATTTTAAATTTCAAATAAAAAATTTTTTACCGACGGAGGACTTAGTTCAGACTCTAAGGAAGATGGCACTGTAGTAGTTTGATCCGTTTTTATTTATTTGGTGTCTTTTTAACCGACCTGTTCAAATGTCTTTTGAGAGATTTGTATTGAAAATCAGCAAACTTTTAGTTGGTGCTCCGTAGGTATATTATTATTATTACTATTTTCACTTTGGTTAAGTGATAAACTTATCTAAGACTAAGATTACATTAATTTTAGGTAATAATAATAATATACTTATATATAATAATAATACTTAATAATAATTATACTTAATAATAATAGTCTGAACTAAGTCCTCCGTCGGTAAAAAAAAATTTTATTTGAAATTTAAAATAGTGAAAATTAAATAAAACTAAAATGGGTAGACTCGCCCCTGGATGGGTAGACTCGCCCCGGTTTACGGTATTGCTGATTTTAGAGAAATTATTACATTTAACAAATTAATTAGATAATAATATAAATGCTAATAATAAATGTGAAATTAATAAATAAATTTAGTAATTTAACATGTAATAAAAATAATCCTTATTAAATACTAGAAGATTTTTAGCCACGAATTTGGCGATCCATTGTTTTCCATTAAATTTTAGAAGAATTCATCCATTTGTTTTTTCGATCAATAAACTATACTACAGCACTTATTTTTCTTCGTTAATATCTCTTTATTTTATCCTTCTTATCTTTGGTGTATATATATATATATATATATATATATATATATATATATATACACCGAAGAGCCATTACATTATGACCAGAGGCGTATCTATGGAAAGAAGCGCCTATGGCAAATTTCGCACTGGCGCCCTTCCTAAAATATTTATAATCTCCTTTTTTTATGCGATACGAAATAAAAGTATTGTTTGAAGTATTTAAGCCTTTTGGTAATATTGCAAAAAGAGCCATGGTGGCTCAGGGGATAGAGCATTCGCCTTCCAACGAGGTGACCCGGGTTTGATTCCCAGCGATGACTGCTCGACACGATTTTCGTATCCGGCTTGCACCTACCACGGTGTTGACGTAAAATATCCTCTTTGACGGATCATTAGCTACCTTTGCCGTCAGACTAACCGCGGGAGGCTTTCGTGATCCTCCTCTCCATGTAACGCAAATACGGATGAGTTCAATCAAAAAAGTCCTCAGCGAAGGCAAATTTCTTCAAAATGCTCGATACAGGAGTTTCCTTGTCTTCTGAATCAGGTTTAAAATTACAAGGGTACGAAGTTGAACATTAGCAGTCGCAAACTCAAACAATTGGATCAGCTGCTCAACAACGGTTACAAAATTTTCCGAAAAGATTGCATTGCAATTTTTTTTAAATAAATTACTAAATAAATAAAAATTAACTATAACAATAAAATCATCTCTTTTTAATTGTAATGCATTCACGTGTTCGAAATCATCATTAGTTAGAAATGAAAAAAGTCTGCTTTATCATATTTAAAGAAGATATTCTCTTGCGCTTCTTCAACTATCAATAAAAATTCTAAAAATTTTTTTAATTAAGCAACAAATATAATTAGGAAACAAAAATACGCACACGCAACAAATGTCTCTGGGTTAAAGATGAACTATAACATAACCGGATGATTACCCATTATTTTCAAAATTTAAACTGAATAAAATTGATTGTTTTTAAAAGTAATCCTTTGTTAATACCAAAACAATAAAATCATTGCGATATAATAAATTCATTACAGATCACAGTGTAAATAATTACGATTGGTTATGATAATTACAAATAAAATAGCGACAATCAAAAGATATTTTTATTTCCAAAAACCGATGCTCTTAATATAATTAAGTTTTACAAACATTATAACCGATAGTAAAAAAAAATAATTAAATACAGAGACAAAATATCGACAATAGTACATTCTTTAATGAGAAATAAATTAGAGGAAGTCTTAATTTAAGAACAATTGATTTTTTAACAGTGAAAAATAAAAGGCAAAATGTTAAGAAATATACCAAATTATGAAAAATTCTCTTCGCATCAGAATGAAACAAATTAGAGAAAAGGCAGGAAAAAAATTAAACAGATTTCTAATAAGTTTTTAGACGTTCAGTGCGTAATACGTTCATAAATAAACGGACAACCCTTATAACTTTTGATATAATAATCAGATATTCACGTTCGTCTCATGTCGATGGTTCAAGGAGGTGAATTAAAATATGCTAATTAATAAGTGCAGGGACAATATTTCAAGTTACGAAATCTGACACTAAAATAATTTCACACTTTAAATTTAATTAAATTCTCTGAATAAACATGCCATTTTTTCGACTGATTTGGATTTCTGTACCCCTAAGTATTGGGGGTAGCCGCAATATGAGAAGTAACTCCAGAGCTTTTCAATCGACAGTTGACATCATTTCTAGAAAATATAACGAACGCATATAACGCTAACTAAATATTTAAGTATAATGCATTAGTTTAAATATTTAGGAAATGATTACTTACAATCAAAGAAAATCCTTGTAGTACACGTTGTTCACTTAAATCTATGAATCAACTATAAAAGCCCGGAAGCTGTATCAAAATATATTATAAAAATCTAAAGACTTTAAATATTTGATTTTCTTGACTTAAATTTTGAAACATTAACTAAAACGAGCAGAATTTTTTGTATGAGCATCTAACTACTTATAACGCCTGCCCTATATTTTTCAAAATAGTGGGGTGTATTTATCATTAAATCCTTTCATTGGTTTAAATTATTTGTTGAGCGAGGCAGAGGAACCTCCTATTTTTATTATTTCACACTTTAGTGGAGGCGATTCCCACCATGGGTGGCAAAAATCTCCCGTTGTGGAAGGATTCACGCTAATTTATAGAAGGATTCTATTTGAAATCTATTCAGCAGATGGGGAAAACGTTTTTCACATAGATTTTAACCCCTGATAAAATTGAAGATTTACAAGCATTTCACTACAGAATAATTAGCCTTAGCTAGACTGAGACACCCCATGGTTTTCACATCTCTCTGTCCTTAGGTCATCATCACCATCTGGCCATCTGGTTTTTCTGCCTGAAGGGGTTCCATCCATTTCCTCCCTGGAAAATTGTTCTTTTAACTGGAGGTCTCATTTTCCTTAAGATAAGGGGAGAAAAATTTCTTTACATTTCTCACCAACTTTTGAGCTTCCGAAGTTTCTTTCGCTCGCCTTTCATTTTTTTTAGTCTGTTGTTGTTGTACTACTAATTTTTTCATATAGATAAATATTTTAAATTTAAAGATTCAGCTTATATTACTATAATTTAATTTTAACATACAGCATTTTCAATTATACATAAATAATATCAAATAATCAAAGTAGAAAAGCAATTTTTTCCAAGTAGATAATTTTAAATTTAAATGAATGTCTAAGTAAACTATTTTAAATAAACGAAATCAATAAATATTATTTTTAGGATTTGCTTTCTGTTCTAATTATAAAAAAGGACACGATTTTAAATAAATACGTTATGTATTGCCGAGAAAAAAGGCATTGACTTACATCTATATATTTGCTACTCAAGAGCTATAACATCATACATAGTGCTACAATACACATTCAATACAATTCTACAATATACATTCTTAAAGCTAGTACATATTCTATACTTTTGTAATCTAAATTATGTTATTTAGTTAATTATTTTATTTTTATATATAATCATGATTTTTTGTGGCTATTTTAGTGTTTTTTTCCCTTTGTGCAATATTATAGATTGACTCTGAGTTACAGTTTCAATAAAGTCTTATAAATAATGTTTTGATTGTTAATATGATTGGGAACTTAATATTTATAACTCTTACACGTGAATAACCCTTTTGAATGGACATTATTAAACTATTTATTTTATCATCGTTTATACCTAGAAAAAAGAATTTTTTTTTTCGTTTTCCTCAAAAAATTTTAAGTTAAGTTTGTGCTTTATTCTTCGTTTTTAGTAGAAAAAATGAAATTCATAATACACTAAAAAAAAAAAGAGAAAAAAATTAAATTCCCTGTAATTTTTTATAATGAATAATGAGCTTACATTTTGTCTTTTCATTTTATCAGCGATAACTTAAATTCATTCTATTACAGCTTTGACGTATCGTGAAGCTACATTTTAGAAAGAAAAAAAATAAAATTACTTTTAATTTAAATGTGGGAGCCGTGATGGCTCAGGGGATAGAGCGTTCGCCTTCCAATGAGGCGAGCCGGGTTCGAATCCCAGTTGATACGAATTCCGCAGCCGGCTTGCACCGACCACAGTGCTGGATATTTTATTGGAATATTTACAAAAATATAATACAAAAATATTTTATTGGAATGTTTCGAAAAGTTAGTAAAGAGAATAATAATTATAATTATTAAAAACTCTGCATTATTCTTTAAATTACGATATTATAATTAAAATTTGGTTGTTGCCGAAATCGTCGTAAATATAATAGTAGAAAAGAAAAAGCTACTTTTTATTACTGATTTATTTTAGTATTTATCGTGAATGTATTCATGAACATTAAAATTTTTCATTTATTTCGAATCCTCTGTTGCTTAACTTGAAAGTATAATGAAAGAAAAAGTGTCTAGTGAATGAATGCTGAAACGTGTATGAATTGTTATCACACAGACGTCAAGTCGTTTAAAAAGAGTTGATATGTGGAATGTTTTTTTTTTCTTATTTTCCCCATTTTTTTTTTAATGTTGAATATAATATAACAACCTAAGGAGATTTCCCGCGCTTTTGGAGTTATGCAAAATCGCTGGAAACCTTGGCCCTCCTATTATCCCTAACTGAGGTGGTCTATGAGTTTTCAAATGAAGTTATGAAAAACAGTGGGAGGTTAAAATTGTTTAACGCTCATCACCTACTTTGTTTTTATTATTAGCGGTTCCCTTTCATACTTCCCTCCCCCAGTTACAAAAAGAGTTCCTCAAAAGACCTCGATGTCTTCTTTTCGAGCCCACGAGAAAAGGTTAAACGTATGTTTTTTTTAATTTTGCCATAACGTGAAAAAAAAAATTAGTGACATTTATAATTAAAAAAATAATTGTTGATGATGTTGATTGATTTAGCGCCTTTTTGAAATAATGCGCCCATGGCATTCGCCATACTTGCCATACCCTAGATACGCCAGTGATTATGACCACCCTCCATCTATAACAATGGGCTCGCCCAGGTTTTCACGGTTTCTCGCCCAGGAACAATGTTTTCATGGGGCACATTAGGACCCATAATCCTCATAAAACAATCCCTGACGTCTGTAAGCTACTTGAACATAGTTGCAGACCAGGTTCACCCATTCGTGGCAACATCTTTTCCTGCCGGGGATTGTGTTTACCAACAGGATAATGCACCATGCCATAAGGGTCGAATCATCATGGATTGGTTCGAGGAACATTCCAGTGACTTTCAAGTAATGTCTTGGCCCCCAAGTTCATCTGACCTTAATCCAATAGAGCATTTGTGGTCCTTCTTAGAAAACCAAATTCGTGCTGCCACGCTACCCCCTCGCAATGTGAGGGAATTGCAGGACCAGTTGGTGAGCGCTTGGTACCAGATACCTCAGACTAGCTATCAGCACCTAGTGGAATCAATGCCACGGTGGATGCTAACAGTTTTGAGGGCTAAAGGTGGTCCTACATGTTATTAGCAGGGTGGTCATAATGTAATGGCTCTTCGGTGTGTGTGTATACATATATATATATGAGCTACAATTTGTTCATTTTTACGCAATTGTGCGCACTTTGAAATATATGAATGCTAAAATATTTTGCCATGTTGTGGTTCTATAATTTATCTATAATTATTTTCGTTGGTATGGTAATATATCCTCTTATAATCTATTACTTGACAAAATTTGATATTATAAGTTCATATTAAGGAGAGATATGGGGCCATATATATACGCAGTATATATAAGCAACAATTTCTTCATTTTAAGGCTTTTATTACATTACGCATTTAGAAAAAGATGAAATAATAATTTTAAGAAAAGGAATATTTTATTTATGTTAAAATATTGTAAAACAAATTTAAAAAATATTTTTTTTATTAAGTGTAGTTTTTAAATACTGACAATGAGGGGAGGGGGTTGAACCCCAGAAGCTTAGGCACAAAGCAATTTGTTGCTGCCTGCGACTAATAATTTTTATTTTTCAGTAGAATCATATTGGACCACGCCCCTTATTTTGTAACTTTTCCACTACTGTGTATAACAATTTCCTTTGGTATAGTCATATATTACTCTATAATCTAATACCTGATAGGGTTTAAAAATTAAAGGTTAATATAAGGGGAATCATAAGGCCATTTATATGCATGTCCGAGTTTGAATATTATAGGTTAATATTAAGTGGAGATATGGGGCCAATATATGATGTATATAAGTAACAATTTCTTCATTTTAAACCTTTTATTACATTATGCATAGAAAAAATAATATAATAGGAAAAAATAATTATTTAAAGGAAAGAAATTTATTTGCGTTAAAATATTGTAAAAAAAGAAACGTATTTCTTTAAAATTTTGACTATAACCTTGGTCCGTACCCCGGATCCTCCTAACTAGCAAATTTTCGCTTCCGCGATCACTTTAACTCTATCGGCCACACTTGGCTTTTCTAAAACAAGCTTTATGTAATTTCCCGCAATTTTTCAATGGAACCATATTGGGCCATCATGCCGCCTAATTTGTCTATAATAATTTCCTTTGGTAAGATAATATATTACTCTATACGAACCTGACCGAGTTAGAAAATTATAGGTTCATATGAAGGGAAGATTTGTGGCCATTATGTACAGTATGTGAGCACCAATTTCTCCGTTTTAACGCTGTTATACCTTCTTAGTAATATTTACATACTTAAATATTGTGCCAGGTTTTGTCTTCCCTAATGTGTCGATAATTATTTCCTTTGATATGGTAATATTGTATGTTATTATATAGTACCTAAGTTTGAATATTATAGGTTAATATTGAGGGAAAATATAGGGCCATTTATATGTACAGTATATGAGCAACAATTTGTTCATTTTAATGCTATTATTATGCTATATAAAAATATATGCATGCTTAAATATTTTGGTTCTCTAATTTGTCTATATTTATTTCCTTTCGTATGGTAAATATGGGGCTATATATATACAGTATATAAGCAACAATTTCTTAATTTTTAGGCTTTTATTACATTACGCACTTAGAAAAAGAAGAAATTGTCTATAATAATTTCCTTAACTAAGGTAATATATTATCTTATAATCTAATACCCGACCGAGTTTTATCATTGGTTTCACCAGTAAGGGGAGATATCGAATCTTATTCAGTATATAAGCAACAATTTCTTCATTTTAACGCTTTTATTACATTACGTACTTAAGACAAGGAAAATAATAATAATTAGAATACAAATAAAATAATAAGTTCAGAGTATATACAAAAGTATAGCTTTACAGCAACAGTCTATTGAGGGACAGGGTGATCATGAAAGTTAAGGCTGCACAATTTTATGACCAACGGTATGATGGCAATGTACGAAAACCGCTTTTATTTCTCTGACAAGCTGGGTGTGGTTGAATTTGCAACTTTTTTATTATGCAGAATCATTTGATAAATTTTTTTTCTATTAAAATGTAAACATCAATCTTTTAAAAAATATTAATATAGTATATATATATTAAGAAATATTTAAATAAAGTCCTAAAAAAAAGCTTGTTTTGTGAAAATCTGATCATTAGAACAAAATTTATGAAATGTATTATAGATATATTTTTTTCATTCTGCAAACTGTACACAAAATTTTAATTATTAAATCGAAAGTCCTTTAATTTTTTTTTAAAGTTGACCACAATAGCCAATATAGTATTTTGTTGAATTCTAAATGCATAAAAGTTTGATTAATGTTTTCTTCTGATTAATGTAATCTGGTTAAAACAGTTAAAAGATGTGTAGAATTATGTCACAGGGTAAATAAATAATTTATATAAATAGATTATTTGTTAGATAATGTGAATTAGTTTATATACATAAAAATAAAATAACTTCTAAGAAAAAAAAAACAATCTTTATTTACATTTCTTTAATAATAAAAGCCTATTTAAGTAGATTTTTCATATATAAATGATTTCCAATGCAATATATTACATTTGAAACATGAAATCCATTTACACAAAAATTACATATCACAATAGAGTCCATCTAAGGCTTTTACACATAGTAAATCAAGAAACTCAATTGCTGAAGAGTATAGAAATGACAAAACATAAGTTAAAACAACCTAACGACATTAGATCTGTAATTGTAGAAGAAATAAAAGTACAAATAAATGGCACCAAATTATTGTGAAGAAATTTAAAAAATAAATACATCACTTAATTAGGAAATAAAAACACTTATTAGCAAGACAGATCAGTAATTTAATTGCTGTATTTCAAGCTTTCCCAAGAATCTAAATGGGATTGTCACAAAAACATAATTAACATCATCTATGTAAACAATGTTTAAAATTGCCTGTAATGCTTAATCAATGAAATATTTAAATTTTTACTTTTAATCAGAGAAAAGGAAATCTTTTTCATTAAAAGTTAACCACATACAACAGAGTAAACGGATTCATCATTGATCACAAACTTTTTCTCAGAATTGGTTTGATTGAAATTTATTGAAGATAATTATCATTCGGAAATTCATAGTATTAAATACATTAACCCTATTTCTTTTTCTTTCTAGATGGAGTGCAATATGATGTGCTGTATGGTACAAAGCAGTACGTCATGACTAGAACATCATTCTTTCAAAACAAATAGTACTTGTAGATCTTTTTTTTTTTAAAAACAAAACATCCCAAACATACAGTAGAAAGATCGATTTTTCTAACATTAAAATATCATTTAATTTATATACTAGAATAATGTTTTCTCTTATTCTATCACATATTGCCAAGGTAACCAGATCACATTTCTGATTGTCGAATTTGAATATGTTATCAAATGTCAACAATTAGTTTGTTTTTGAAAGGTAACTAGTGCACACTTGAACACTAGAGTAGAGATGTTCCATCAAAATAAATTTAGGAAATGAGCAAGTATTTATAAAAGCGGTTACAATCAAGTTTAGTCTTGACATTATATACAATATATGGTATTATATATTAAACTGCTATGAAGAGTTTTGGAGCTTAATCTGTATATATAATTAAAAATTTCAAATTGAATAAAAACTGACACAGTAAACTCAAAAGTATTTGCGAAAGGAATTTGATAATTAATATAAAATTAAAGTTTTACTAGATTCTAAAAAAAAAAAAAATAATAATAATAATAATAATAAAAAACCGAGTTTCAATCTCTAAAATCTAGATTTCCATAATGTGAAAATATTACATTTTTAATGAAATTTATTTTCTACATTTCAATTCATGCAAACACAATTTTTGGTTATTAATATTCATATAATTTTCTGTTTAATAAAAATTTTACCAATAGCAAAAACAATTTTACATTTTTGAAATTTTCCTTAAGTTTTTTAATGGATTAAATACTTGTTCTACCAAATAATTTAGAGATGAAAATCAAGTTTACCCAATTGAAGATAATATATACTTTGCTCCATATGCAAAGCAATGTGAATTGATCACAAATAAGCCATAAAATAGACACACTGTAGTTAAATTTCTATAATGAAGAGCTTTGCTCAATGTGAAACACAGATAGAGCGAATTCTGTGTTTTGAAACTGAAGTAGGCTCTCTATTATAGAATTGAAAGTGTAGAATATCTGCTTTTGTGGTGCTTCATTTAGATTATTTAAATTACTTCCTAAAAGTTTATTTTATAATTACACAAAACTTATTTCTTTTGCTTCAGTTGAAACTGGTGATTTCATTAACAAGGAAATAAAAAACTTGCATAATTTGAATATAAACAGAAGATATGAATGCAGCCTGATAACAATCAGGAAGAATGGCCAAAAGTAAATATTAAAGACATTTCTTAAATTTATCTCCCTATTCAGAACTAAATATAAGCCAACTTAAATAAGCTGTTTTGAACTAATCACATTATTTATAGTTCATACCTTAAGTTTAAAACAAATGTTTTGAGATTGTTGTGTTATTCATTTTTGTTTTGATTATCTTCCTGAAAAATATCCTTAAACTATACATAGTTTCTATGAAATAAACTAATGGTTTTTGTGCCAGAATGTTTTCAATAATGTGAACGAAAAACTGAATTTAAATATCAATCAAACCCAAAGGAAATTTGAATGTCTAGAGTCAGGGGTGATTGTGACACAAAGTGAAAATCAAGTGAGTACGAATTATGATAAGAAAAAGAATACAAAATATTTAATTCTATAATAACAGAACTTTCTTTGAAAGAAACGTACTTTTTAATGGTCTGAATTTTTATAAAAACTATTGGAATTCCACAAGGTAATTCCTTTTCTGATGCTTTTGCTAATATTTTTTAAAATTTTTTTGAAGCTAAATTTCTTGAGTTTAATGATTTAATTTTATTTAATTGTGATAATTATGATTTTATTTTTAGAATTTATCCTTAAGATTCGGTTTTGAAAAAAACTAATGAGAATTGCTTAAAAGTTGAATATTTAGATTTTAAAATTGATATTGTTGATAAAAAAAAAAAAAAAATTGGTGCTTTTGATAAACGAAAGGCTTTTAAATTTAAAGTTATTTTTTTCTGTTATTTTAATACTAATTTGTGCAGTGAGATTTTCAAAAATTTAGTTTTTTCTCAATTGCTTAGAATTAAAAAAAATTGCAATAAATGTTGAGTGTTTTCAGGAGGCAACAAATAATTTTTTGAGAAATAATGATTTTCCTTATAATTACTGTAATGTTAAATTTTTGATTAGGAAAATGATTGAGAAATATAAGTTTATTATTTCTTTCTTTTAACAGGGCAAAATTAAAGTCTTGACTGAGCAGCCTCAGTTAAGCATTACATTAATCTGTTATGCAAACTTTACCTTTCCTATCCTGTTTTTCTTCCTAATGCGCATTTTAATAGGAGGCGTTGTTTTCTTTTATTTCAAATGTTTCTTTTACATTGAGTTAGTTTCATGAATTTGCTGTTTGACTAGTTTACTGTGAGTTTTTGTATTCTCATTTTTGTATTATATTCTCATGATTTTGTTTAAAACTTTTCTTCTGATTTGATTTTATGTATTTCTTCCTGGACTTTTGCAAAACCTTTGGGGTACTTAGAGAGCAAATTTTGACATTTGTCTGGCTCTCTCAATAGAAAAGGTTTTGTATTTATGGCTTCCGGAGCTGGTACCACCTGAAGACGACTGCTTCGGTAGCCGTATTTATATTTCCATTGTTTTCTTTATTTCGAATTATGATATTAGGATTCTGGCACAGTTCCAAATATTAAATCTGTCAAACCAAAAGAATAAAATTGGCGGGAGAATCACATACATATAAACGTCTTGTTAACAGGATTTAGCATAAATTTTAAAATTTTATCGGATTATAAGTTTCTGAATCACGGAAGTACCCAAACGAATGGTATTGAGACTGGATGTGATTTTTGCCGAAAAATCTCATGCCCTGCTTCTAATTTTTAGATCCGCAAGAATGATATGAAAACTAAAATATCTTGGGGTACACTCGGAATACAACCACCCCTGTAGAGTAATTTAAAATACACTCTTATTAACAGGTAAATGAATAAAATACACCATAATATTAAAAAAAAAAAAAATTGAAATTCTTAGATACAACAGATCTTCCTTCCTTATAAATAAATAAAATTCAAAGATTTATTGTAAGAAATTCAGAGGTTCAACTCAAACAGATCTCGTCAGATAAAACTAAACTAAAAGCAAAAACTTAACAAGTATGTACAAATATATACATATGAATAAACCACTCTTCAACAATTCAGTTTCTGCTCATAATCCATGCATTCTGAAATAAGAATTAGATTTTTTTTCTCCTCAATAATTTCTTTAATAAAACACAGTAACAAAGTTTTTGACAAGATTGCTGCATTTAATATTGGTGGGGAAAAAAGATAGGTAAAAGAACATATTGAATAATTTAATATATGAATATACAATTGGAAATATTTAATTTATAAATATCAATTGAATATATGAATACTCAATTGATATATATAATATTCAATTGAGTATACAATACTTTACAACACAGTTCTAAAAAGATTTATTTCTAGAAGAAGCCCGTTTTTGGGCATGGTAATAAATCCTTTGGAATAGAATCTACCTTTTACAGGACAGTAGATTTTTACAGTACATTTTTTCATTGTATGCCCAATTTTAATTATAAAGATTAATATACTAACTATTAAAATTATAAAATAAACAAAATAGTTGTGACAATGCAGTTAAATTGTAAAAAACAAATGTCATGTGCATTAGAAGATGAACAAAAATGTTGAAGGAATATATTAACCTGATAAAAAAGCGTACTGTTGCAAAAATTTCAAAAATGGAAATAAAAGGATAAATTTAACTTAGTTCTCATTTGCATATTAAAAACAACACTTAATTTAAAAATAAAATTTTTAACTCTAACTTCTAGGCTAAAAGTAAAAGAAAATAAAAAGTGCGAAGTTGATCACCAGAATATGTAGGCAAGATCATTTTATAAACACCCTGGATTCAATGTTCAGATTATGATTAGTAAAAAAAAAAAAATTAAACAGGTTGATTAAACTGTTATATTTTATATTCTCAGTATGCTCACCAGAGGGTTTCATGTTGCCTAAATCATTTTATAACTACCGAGTACAGGCAACACCTGTGAATTTTGTTGAATACGTGTAAACAAAATTAACAATCAAGTTTAATATAAACATGGATAAATGATATCAATGCAAATTAATTTTTGATTTGAATTATGGTATTTAAAGTTTAAAACATTGTTAATTTCGTCACAAAAACAAAAAAGAATGATATAATGGAAAAACCTCAGATCTAATAATATATCCGTATAAGAAAGACATTTATATCATAAAATTTAAACACTAACTAGTTTCGAAATTTCACAGAAAACTTAAAAACCTTTCTTTTTTAAACTATTCAAACAGTAAAAAAAAACTTTCTTGAAAATAACATGTAGGGGGATAGAAACCTTTGCTTCTAAATTGCAAGGTTTTTACAAATTTTATTAAAATTTATGATACATTTTAACGCTAAATAAACAAAAGAGTTATTACAAAATACAAACACTATACATGTGTAATTATTGATTCTCAGTGAACTTCAACAATATGAAGGACGTTTGTTAAATGTGAAAAAAAGTTACAGTACATAAGAAGTTCAAGAAATGAACAAATTTTACAATAAATAAAAAAGAATTACAATAAATAAAAACTGCAAACAAAAAAAGAAATTTTATCAAAGAATTACTGGAGCATGCTGCCCCCCCCCCCCTGATAATTCCGAATTGCGCTCCTTCTAATACACCACCTGGCAGTAACCAAGACATCCTTATTAGGTAAAAATTAGAAGGAAAAAAAATGACTGATGAAATAAACACTATATTAATATCTCAAACTTATCTTAGCAGGTAAAAAAAAAGTATTTAAATGCAGCAATGTCTAGATATTAAATTATTTTTGCACTTGCCACACATAAACATTCATCTACTATATATATGTAATTAACCTGGAGTATGAGCCATGATTTACAGTATGAGCAAATGTATTCAGAAAAATTCTGGGTTATCAAAGTCTGTGGGCAAAACTCAGCTCTCGATTCCTTTGGTGAGCGAAGCTTCTAATGTGATGGTGAATTCGGACAGGGATTCCAAGATTTGTACTAAAAAGGTGACAAGATTTGGATCACGAAGAAATGACTGTTCTTCATACATGCTAGCAGTGACAGGTGTTGATGCTATGTGAAGAAGCATGCGATGTAAAAGATGGTCCCTAGAAGCAAAATTAATAAAAAATTAAGAACTATTTTCTATAGGGTTCTGATAAAAGTCATTTAAACAAACTACAGTTCTGTTTTACAATTATTTCTTAAGAAATAAAAATATTTTGAAAATTTCTTCGTAAAATCATTTTGAAATAGTGAATTCTCGATCAAATGAACCTTTCCTTGTAATCCACTACATTTTTGGTCATACATATATATATATATATATATATATATATATATTAGTCTGAATTATCTTAACCTAACCTTACAAAATGGCAATCAAGAATTTAAATTTGAAATTTTAACTTTATCATTCAAATTGTTATAAAATTAAAAATAAATAAATAGTGTACCTGTAAGTTATTTGTCTTGCCCTCCCTCATTTAACTGTATTTTTTCTTTCTATTCTGCTTCACTTTTTGTTTACTTAATATTCAGTTTGATGCAAGATTTAAAATCAAGAATCCTTTCATTGGTCAGCAATAGGGATGTATATTTCCACAACGAGGGGGGGGTGAAGAAATAGAGACGTTTATTTATTTATTTTTGTTGTGACTTATGCTCCGAATGCCTGACGAAGTCAGATAAGGTCCACCAGACCGTTGACCCTAAGGAAATCGAGGAACCAGAAGTATATGTCCTCTCTGGAATAGTCCAGCAGGATGTGTGTCTGGGAGAAGACTGCTCAGTTTGACATTTGAAGCAGACCTCCAAGATTCTCCTGCCTTTAGAGACCTTTTGTGTGACCGCTTTTGCTAATATCTGGAAATTGCGGTTTTAGAAGCTCTATCACAATCTATTGAGGGCGAATGAAGAACCTGGCTGTTTGCCTGCATACCAGTGATGGCAGGGAGGAATCTTCCATCCCTTAGAAATTTCAGAATTAACTATGGATTGATGTTCCAGGAAGGTAAGTGTTGAAGAAGAAGGATTAGCGTGTTAACAGTCCTCCTTGGCCAGTCCATCCGCCTGCTCATTGCCGTACATGTCAACATGTGATATGAACCCCTGAATGGAATTTTGAAATGAGCTTGAGAAGGATAGAAATACTAGCTTGATCTCCAATTGCAATCCAGTTGTGGAGGTGTTGAAGAGAGCTGCAACTGTCCGTAAGGATCCAGAGGTCTCTGAAGTCATTTTCATTAAGAACAGCTTCAAGGCCTTATCCAATTGCTATTAATTCACTCTTGAAGACCGATGAGAAATCAGGGTTGCGGAGGCAGACAGACAATCTATCCCCTGGTTTCTCAATGTAGATGCCACTGCCTGCGTGGTCGTCCAGTTTACTACCGCCTGTAAAAAAATTTTATGCCACTGTCGGGGATCTTATTTATAATTTCCAAACTGTCTGAGATGAGCTGGGATCAAGTCCTTCTTGGTAAACAGGGTAGTAAAATCAAAGTGAAAATAATCTCTTGGGAGTCTCTCTGAGTATGAATATGAATGGCAATATAATGTCAGTAAAATTCATTAAGTGACAATAATATCAGTAAAATTGATTAATTGACGATTAAGTCAATTAAAATTCATTAATTGACAATAATGTCAGTAAAATACGTTAATTGACGATAATGTCAGTAAAATTCATGAATTGACAATACAGTTTATCCCCAGAAAAGAAATTTTTTTCCATTTCTATGTTCATTTTAGTAATGATTAAGATGTATAAAATAAATAGATATTAATTTATGATATAAAACTGCAACTAATTACTTTTTTTATTATGTCTAGTGCTAATGAATTTAAAATCTGTTTAATAATTTCTTTGTATTAGAAAAACATTGAGTAAAGTTTAATATCTGCAATATAATTTCTATACTTTTGTACACACGGTTGGACAGAATTTACTAAAATGTTTATGTGTTGAACACAATTTGAATTAAAAATTATAAGAAAAAATAAAACGCACCTGGCAGCAAAGCATATGAACAATTGGAATTTTCCATCTTTTCCAACTGAAGAAGATGCATTGTCAATTTTTTCAACCAAGTTGCTGTATGAGCGCATGACCATCACATGCTCTAACGTTTGTCTTGGGGTAGAATTGCTTTCATCTTCTTGTAAAATATCTTCAAAATAGCCTCCAACTTTAACTGAAAATAAAACGATATTAATTTTTTTTTTAAATGAATCAGACATCTTATTTAATTTAGAAATCAGATATTTGTATGATAATAACACACTGTTTAGTGATTATAAATGGAAGTTCTATGAGAACACATTTTCAATACTGTCTCAGAGTAAATTGTAACAATTTGTTTCACCAATAGAGGTTTTTACTCACTATTTTGCGATCATAAAAGAACATTTCTATGAGAGTATATTTCCAATATTACTACTGAGTAAAAATACATGATTTGTTTCTCCAAAAATGGTTTCTTCTCTACATAAGTGGCTGAGCGATTAAACCATTAATATTATCTAACCACTTATGTCATTTAACCATTTATGTTACATAATCATGGAATATCTATATAATGAAAAAAAAAATAGAACTTTAAGATTAATATAAACAATATTACAGAAGGAAATATGTCAGCTGTAATAGGATGGCAGATCAAACTATGACATAACCTAATTGTTGTCATTAACTAATGATTATTATTTACTTATTTTAAAATAAAGTTAACTTTTAGCACAGATAATACAATTTGAAGGCACAAAAAATAGTGTAGAAAATCTAGGAAAATAATAATAAGAAAAATATGATTATGTTATTTCTAAATTTTACACAATCTGGTCTCAAATTAAAATTTGCAGAATATCAGATTGCAAGCTGTCAGCAATACATGATATTAAACAACAGCAATATTCCAAGAATATGTTAAAATATAAGAAATATAATTTTTTTCAATCTACCTCTAGAAAAAGAGTTAAATTAAAATCTTACCAAAGAAGTCTCACAGATACATGTGCCTAAAAACACGTTTTGCTTTAAATCCTTAAGAATTGTGGGTTCATGCTGCTTTAGCACACTCCCAAATTTTATTTTGTTTTTATGCTGTAGATTTTTTATTTGGGAATATGACTGAAAAAATTATAATGCAACTGCAAAGTTTTTAAATTCATAGTGAGCAACCATAAAAAAAGATATTTGTTCTCAAAATAAATAAATAAAATAAAAAGAGTTAAATAAAAATCTTACCAAAGAAGTCCCACAGATACATGTGCCTAAAAAAACGCTTTGCTTTAAATCCATAGTTGAATACTTGTTCAAGGCAGTAAACAAGACCAAGTTCACCACACAATAATATGGTTAAGCTTCCTCTCTATTAAAATAACAAATTAAGTTAAACTCCTTATTAAATAAAATAAAAAAAAGACTCAAAACATTTAATAACAGGGTGATCAAAAACACTCAGAAAAATTTCCTGTTCTTTTAGAATGATTTTATAGAATTTCTTTAATTCATCGCCACAAATTTCATTACTAATATTATGCCTTATTCTTATAGTTGAAATATATTACAAAACCCTTATTCTTGCCTTAAAAGTTGAAAATATTTTTTTTGTAAATTATCACAAGGGCAATTATGATATGAAAAATTATATACTGTATTACACCTTATAAAAATATTGAAACCATACAAACCTCTTTTTCAGATTTATAGTAGTATTTAACAATGTTATTTACTGCATCTCCCAATAGTTGTTGTATTTCTGAAATGGTTAGTTCTAAAAATAAACAGATTGCATTAAAATCTCAATAAACAACTGAAGTTATTCATTAAAAATATCTGAATAAAAATTATGTAAGCTTTTACAATACACACCGTAAAAAGAATGGAAGGTATTCACATATTTTTGTTCACTCCAGAATTGTATGAATATTTAAAGATAATGATCCAATTTTAGACTACATTAGAGTCTTATTTTCTCTCAAAAAGGTTAACATTAAATTATTAAGTATATTCAAAAATTAAATTTCTTTCAATTATGCATTATTTTGAAATAAAAAGCAATATCAAGTTAGAGAAAAAATTTATCAGCAAATTTTATTACAAAGAAAAAAAAAAGATAGTTAATTTGATTAGTAAAAGAAAAGTTTTGTCTAAGCTTTCAAATTATTATTATATTGAAAATTTTTTAAAAAATATATATACACAGACACAGTGAAACCTCTCATTATGGTAACAAACGCCTCCAAATTACGGATATTCTTTTTTAATTCCACGTGACTCTACTATACAAAAACCATTATGTGACCTCTCCACAAAGTGGGCACTCCCATAACTAGACGTGGACAGTTATTTATGCCTTAAAATAATATTTTGAAACGCTTCAAATCAGAAACCACATTCTCAAAATAAGAAGAAAAACAATTATTTCAGTTTAAAAAAATGCATCTTTTCACCATTTTTTTAAAGAATGTAAATTTTTTCCTTATTCATAAATAAAAAAATTTTAAAGCTATATTAGTACCAAAAGAATCAGTTATTCTTCTGTCATCTTTCCTTATCATTGCCAAGAAAAAAAGAGAAAATAATATTGTATATATTCGAACAGTAGCATCTTTTGGTATTCTCATCAGGATGACCAGTTGAATTATGAGACTCTACTTACTCAATCTTGAGACACCACAAGTTGAAATGACAAATCCGCTATCAAAAACTTTAAACAGGATTCTAATTTTAAAACACTTAAGGAGCTTCGATGGGGCAAACAAAGAAATCTTAATAATTTATGTCCTACAAGCTTCTGTATGGATAATTGCTGCCTGGTAAAATGTAAAAAGGCATTAAAAAGAATACACCTGAAAACAATATTTTTGCGTAAATTATAGATGACACAAATTTTAACGATCCTGTTTCTGAATGGACAAATTTGATATGCTTGACAGCAGAAAGTGTTATCAACGGTGATGATTTCGTAAGCATTAACGAGAATATTGAATGTCAATGTCAAAAGAAAGTTCTAAATATGGAACAACTATTGACGTGAGTGAAAATGGAGAAACTGATATACTTTTTCTGAAAACGAATCAAAATTGAAAACTATAAGTTAACTTGTATTGAGGAACTAAGATATTTTTATCAATCAAAAAATTATGAAATTGGTGTAAAAATGCGAAATGATTTAAAAATGTACAAATGAAGATGCGATGTGAGTTGAAGTTACTTAAAATAAACTTCGATCATATCTTTCTTTTCACCTGGATAAATATATATAAAAAAAGGCATGTATCAAATTTTTTCCTCTGCTCTTTCTGTTACTTAAATATTATAATTTTCTTAAGCTTAAATAAATATCAGTGCGATGAATTATATTAGATTATTTAATTTTTTCTATATCATTGCAATTATTTTAAATACAATTTATGGCATGAGCTTTTGTCATTAGGGTACCCTTCCCCTAAATGGACAACTTACGTAAATGGAATTTGTTTTGGTCCCAATTGTCCCCTTAATCAAGGTTTTATTGTGTGGGTATATATATAAATTGTCATGAATTTTTTAATATTGGTGGTGATTTTACATATCTAAGCCAACTTTTAAAATTGTATTGTTAAATTAAGTAGTGAAGAGTATTGAAACATACTTGGTTCGCTTGGTCTTCTAGGAACACTCGGAGATCGACACCTTGGCGGGGTTCTACAAGCCTCCATTAGTTCTGAGAAAATTAATATACAGATGCTATAAGTTCAGCAGTGATCTTTTAGTATACACAGGGGTCTGTCCAGACATTTTGTGAAAGGTCCATTTTTGTAAAATTGTGAAAAAATTACTCGTAATTTGTGAATATAAAATAAACGTTAATCATATTCCTTCAACCAGGGTCCGGCTTTTGTGAATTTGTGCAAATAGGGTCCTGTTATTGCAAAAAAACTTTTTCAAGGAGTAATTGTAAAGGCATACAAGATTATGCTCAACCCTGTAAAATTATAATTAAAAAAAATTTAATTTTAAAAAATAAATAGCAATTGCTGCTACTAAATTAGAGATGCAACATACAAATATATGGTATTTAGCCTATACTGCTGAACACAGAATATTCATTTCGGATGAATAAAGGAAGAAGCGTCAGCCGAAGACAAAACCCTTTCCTTTACATGTCTTCCCCCCCCCCCTTCTGGCAAGGGTTTATTCGATTAGCAAAACAATAATGAAGATAAACAAATTTGTGAAGGGTCCGATTAAAAGATAAATCATTTTGTGAAGGGTCCGTTTTTAAGTCAAAAAATTTTGTGAAGGGTCCGTTTTTATGAAAAGATATTTTGTGAAGGGTCTGTTAACGGACCCAAATTTTTTCTAAACAGACCCCTGATACACCAATGATATAAAAATATACAGTATACTCTTGATATTTCAAAGTTGAAAGGATGCTAAAGAAGTTTTGAGATAGCGAATTTTGGAGACAGCGAGTTTTCGAGGAAATAAGTTCAGAACTAAATATGCTCTGAAAAGTAGAAAAATATATTCCTAAATACTACTTTAAAAAGTAGAGTCATGAATCAATGAATAACTACTATTAGATATGTATGTAACGATAGTTGACTTTAAGTCTAAATACAACAATGATAATTTTATTTCTAAAAGTAAGACAAAAATAAACATGTTTTTTATTTTTGTTTTTGGTATTATTGTTTTGGTAAACTAAATTTTTGGTTTTTCTGATCTGAATAACGCATGGTTCTTTAAGCCAAGTTTAAATTTATTTTTCAAGAGAAAAATTATCCAAATCTGGACTAAAAATATGGAAAATATTTGGCCGGGTAAATGTGTTAAGTCAAACACAACTATAAAAAAACCCATTTAAAATACAACTAAAATGCATAATAAAGTTTAAAGTAATGCAATAATTGAACTATGTAACTTCATTTAAAATTGAATGTTAATTCATGATAGTCAAATTATTAAATTATTTATGAAATTAATTTATGTATTCAACTGAAAATGTCAAAAAAAAAAAAAAAAAAAAATTTACATTGAAACTTTATCTAAGAATGAACAGAAATGCTTTTTCTGGCGTGAAAGTTGTGTACAATAAAGAATCTGATAAAGTTCTTTATTCTTATGAAAAATTTAAAAAACATACAATTATGATTAATAGCAGATGTAAAGATTCAATTACACTACAAAATGAAATGGAAAACTTAAGATAAATATTATTATGATGTGAACATATATGAAAATTACCATCTGCATCATAATCCCGGGGGACCATTTCACCAACAAGTAAACGTTCTGTACTTCCGTCATCAACACCTTTCCCTAACCATCTGCCACATGGAAACCTAAAACAAATCAACCGAAGCTCTATAAAAATAAATTACTATTGTCTAGAATTTCTTAGAATATATTAACTACCAAAGTATATACATTTCTTTTTCACCTATGCATTTTCCAGCACCTTTCAGCATCAATTTAGTATAAAAAATACATAAACAAAATTTAATTGTTCAATATTATATTAATATTTAATTATTGAATATTTAATTTTGATATTTGGGATTTTCTTGAAACATATGACAGTTATGTACTAAAGTGTATGTATTTTTCTGACACATCTTCTGTTACGTTTACAACATAAATTAGGTTTCGTTAACATCAAAATTTAACACTATTTCGAAAATATATTACAATGTAACATTTTGAAGGAAAAGTAACAAAAAGTGTAACAACACACATTTTGGTTACATTAAAACACTTAGTTAAAAGAAAAGAAGAAATTTGAAATCTAATTTCTAACAGTGTTTTCACTACAGCGCGAGACTGCGAGAATCTCGCATATTTGATTCATTTCTCACATTAAAAAATGATTAGCGCGAGAATTTCGTGCATTCCATAAATCATTTTCAAAATTCCCAAATTTCTCACATTTTGGAAAAAGCTTTGCATTACGCCATTTAGAGTAAAATCCGCTTCACTTTTCTTCCTGGATCTTTCATTATTTTCAACATCTGCCCCATTATCTAGTTTCCCTATTTACCAGTATTGTTCAGAACCTTTTCGAACAACAGAACACTACCCCTCCAAACCACGGAACCCCTTCGATAACACATTTCTCTGCAACGACGTGTTTACCGTGGATTTTTTTGCACTAATGTAAGATGGACAAATACCTTGTAAAGGCAAAAGTTTCTATGACGATGCAGAAAAAATATTCAATGCTTTAAAAAATAGAAGATGTTAAAAATGTATTATAATTGAAGAAATGATTTTTTTTTCAATTTTATTTGTGTTTTTTAATTTTAAGAAATCTCACTTAACTTTTTGAAATCTCACCCTGGTTTTAAGAAAGGGTGTGAAATTCTCACCCATTTTTTTTCTATGATGTAAACACTGTTCTAACAGGCATTTCTGTCTGAACTGTAATATATTTTTAAGGTGACACCTAATAAAGGGCACATAGGTGTGGTAAATTGTGAAATGAGATAATTTGAAATCTAAGAAAGAATCTAGAATCTTCCTCGAAATTTGATATCAAATCTCTAACTTGCATTTCTGTCTGAACTGTAATATATTTTTATGGAGACATGTGACAAGTGGCACAGAGGTGTGTTAAATCATAAAAACTTTGAGCGAAAGGGAAAAAAAGGAACAAAAAATATTGGAAAAAAAAGAGTGACATTATGAACTGCCCCCAAATTAAAATTCAAATATTAAAGAACAAAATTTGCGTCCATGGGGAAAGTCCTCTTTACAAAAACTTAAAAGTTGGCAGCTTTCATATAAATTTTGAACATGAAAAATTTATCTCAGTATCAGAGTAATAGGAAGAATTTAATGAAATTTACCAAGAACAAAGGATCATTTAACAAGTTTCCTTTTTTTTAACTGATAGAGGGCTTACATATTAAATAAATTGTAGAACATATGAGCTAATATGAGGTAAGTTTTTCATACTTGTAAGTGTGGCCGGTAATCTCGTTTCGGACAAGCACATGTTCAACCATCCATTTAGGTGAAATACCAGTATTGTCATGGCCGATTCTTAAAGTTGTTAAAATTCCTAAATTTTTATGCTAAAGAGAAAAAGAAAAAAAAAAACCAAATTAGTCGAGTTATAAATATTTACAGAAATAAGAAAAGCTATAAATTATAAATCAAGTTCTTAATTAAACATTTATAGTAATGCAAAGTACATTCATAGTAATGCATAAAAAATGCAAAATAATTTCTAAAAAGCATTGAAATAATCAGAAATCTAAATAAACCTAAATTATAAACAGAGTAATTGCAAATCATATTTTTAGATAATGAATTTTTATTTTAAACAAAAATTATGTAAAATTAAAGGCATTAAGCGGAAAAAATTTCCTCAATCAGACTGCAGAATGTCACTGCAACCTTAGATAGAAGAAATAAATTAATAAACAAAGACAGTGTCTGTTACAACACATAAAATATCACAAGAAAATGCCTGTATATACACCAAAATAACAGACAATATTGAGCCCCTTAAACAACTACAAGATAATCACAGACTATTTTAGGAAAAAAATTAGTTAATATTAAACATACAATAAATTTATATTTACAGTATTTTCTAAAATAAGGGCCGCACCATGCTATTCAAAGCAGTATTTAACTTAATCATCCAGTATATTTTAGAATTCAGAAAGTGCATAGTGCATTCATTAATTAAAAAAAAAAGAAAGAAAAAAGAAAAGAAAAATTAATAAATGAAAATGAAACTGTAAAGATAAAGAAAGGTTTTTATTTATTTTCAATATTAGCTGTGCTTCACTAGCCTATATTTGAGACACCTGCTGAGTATGACCTTGGAGGTCAAGTGATTGTTACTGTCTTATGATGAAAAGAGGTGTAAAGTGAAAAAAATAGAAAAGGATCCCGAGAAAAAGGTGTAGTTAACTAAAATGACAAAATTTATTTCAATACTGACTCAGCAATAATTCTATCTTCTAAGGAAATGGAGAAGGTAGAGAAAAGGTTCTGTTTTTCATGCAATAGTTAAACAGTTTTTCCTATGAAACAAATTTGGCATTTCACTTTTTTAATAAAAACTCAAGTTTTAACAATGATAAGCCTAGTTTTTCTTATTTCTTTTCTAGTCAAAGTCATTTAAAAAGAAAAGAAAAAAAAGATCCAAATGATTCTTTTGAAATCATGTGTTCCTCAAAATAGTACGTTCCAAAAAAAGAAAGAATATCATGATAAATAAGTTCAGAATACTTTATATCACAAATATCAAGACAACTACGAACCCTGCAAACCTTAAAAAGTTATACTGATTAGTAAGCTGACATATCATAAACATTTTAATAAGTCCCTTTTAATAATTAAGTTAGAAAATAAATTACTTGAAAAACTATTTCTAATGTTTGTCGTGGTAGAGGGATAAGCTTAGTCTCTCCTAAATTTCCAGCCATAATAATCCAGGCATTAGCAGATGTTGTGGATGCACTTAATTTGCGACTAGGAAAAACAACAACTCTATAAGGTATACCTAGAAAAGAATATCTTACTATTATTGAATCAAATAATCAAGCATATTTTTAATGTTAAGGTCTTTTCTTTTTTTTCTTTTTTTTTTTTTTTAAAGTACGAAGATAAATTTAAAATTTTCTGGGATCTGATGAATGTAGAATTTGGATTGCTTTAAAAATATACATACAAATGCTTAAAACTAATGAATAATAAATTCTTGTATGCTGACTTGTATACTACAGGGTGCAACTTAGACTAATGGTTTTTAAATTTTTTAAACTGAAAACAGAGCTGACATGATTTAAACCACTTGACATTTTTATATCATTATCATTAAGTTAAAATAAAATTTTACATAATATAACTTGAGTGTATTCTTAAGGCTGTGATTTAATTGATAATGAAGGTTTTATCTAGAGAAATAATGAAAAGGCGATTTTTCAAATTTTTATTTGATGTTCAAAATAAAATAGAAAATAAACTTAATGACGATAAAAGTGGCATAAAACTTTTAAATTATATTTTTCCATTGTCTTTATGTCAAATAATTTGCTTTTAATAAACCGGTTTCAAATAATAATAATATAAGGACTTTTAAAATTTATTAAATATGTAGTTAGTGTATATAAATAATGGAATTTATTAAAAAATCATGAGTGTGTTGAGCTTTAATAAAAATTATGATTTTATTTAATGGTCAAAAATTAAACATTTTTGAAATATTGTTTTTGAATATTATTAAAACATTTTTTTAAAATTCTGTATATTTTTTTTAAAAGAATTTTGCCAATTTGGACAGAAAAAGAATTAATGTAGAAAGAGTGTAATAAGGCATGAAATTTTTTTTGGAGTTTAATTAAAGGGTTTTAATTAAACCAAGGTTAACCAAAAGTTTAAATAAAAAAAACTGATAGTAAGTAATGACCCTTCCATCGTTTTTCTGTTATATTTAGAAATATAAAAATTTCTTTATCACATTTCAACAAGGACTCAAGTCAGATATTTCAAAAAAATCTTAATGCGATTTTCATTCTCTTAAAATTTTAAAAATTGAGATGTGATTTTTAGTTTTTTTAAATGATTTAAACGTTTGTTTCTTGCAGCTGTGGAAAAATTTAGAATCAAAAACAGGAGCTTTGGGATGAAATATCAATGCCTTGTCATATGAATTTGCTGCTTAAAGATATATATATATATTGAAATGTCAGCAACTTTACTACTACTAAGTTTTATAAATTGTCAGTCTAACTTAAGCATCTTTGTGCATAAATAAGAAATTAACACATCAAAAAGAAAAATAAAGAATTTTATGGAAAAAAAATCATAAAAAAAGTTATAGAGGAAAAAGTTTTGGCTTAAATAGTTTTAATTAAAACATTTTTTAGTACTAAACATTACTATTCTTTAATTAAACTATTCAAAAAGTTTCAAAAGGTTGCTATTCCTTTATAAGAAGTTTTTATCTTAAAGAAATTGTTTAAAAAAATAAAGCAGTTTTCTAGAAGGAATTTTAATTCAATACTACAAAATAACTAAATAAAAGCACAAACCTGTTTACACTATGTATAACATTTTAAAACAACAGGAATAATAATAATTTATTAATGTCTAGTTGCAACATAAATACATGCAACATTTACACTTACATAAATTATTAGAATAAAACAGTTTCTTAGAGGGAATTTTAATTAAATACTTGGATAAATGAGTATATAAATTAAAGTACAAATCTGTTCACAACATGCATAATACTTTACAATAACAACCGAAATAATAATGAATTAAAACTAAGTTGCAACAGAAATACATGTATTATTTACTATCTGTGTCCATATGGACTAAAAAATACTGTACAAAGGCAAATAACTTACTTGTTGAAGTAAAAGTATTTGTGAAGCACAAATAGTCTACAGCATTTAATGTCAGTAAATGGTACAAGAATTGTTCTTTTTCATCATCAGATCGAAGAAAAGCGTACCTTTTATAGGAACTCCTGAAATATTTATAATTTTTTTTATCAGTATTTTCAATAAATTGAGGGAGCATTAAAATATTGATCATTAGAATTTTACCTTTCTTTAATATAATGAAAGAGTTAATACATTATTTAGGCAAAAATTAGTGCAAACTATCAGCAAAATAAATTTTCACAGCATGGGTTGATCCAGACTTTTTATGAAAAGGTTTTGTCATTTTGAAACTATGACAAATGTATCCTCAATTTTGTGAAAGTAGGGACCTTAAAACCTTGCTAAAAATTACAAAAAAGAGTGGTCTGAAAAATCAGCTCATTTTCTGATTTCAAATTAAGCATATAATTGAGCTCTTTCTCCCAGTGTCTAGATTTTGCAAATGTGTAAAAATAAGATGCTGTTTTTGTGAGAAAATAAATCACGACTTTCAAGGATATTAATTTTTAAAACTTATGAATAAACAATATTATTGACTCTGGTATTTTAAAGAAAGAATTTGGAGAAGTTTTTAAAGAGAGTGTACACTTCTTATGTGTTAAAGGAATGTGGTTCTCACAATGGGAGTCGATCATAAGAGTGACAGTTTAGCCTTCTTAACGAAAGTATATACCAAGGAGCTATGTAGTTTCCTACGGTGTTCACCATAATGCTCTTATTCTAGAGAGTTAAGAAAATGCTGAATTTTGTGGCTGCAAGTGCAGATCAGTGACTTGACAATGGAGTTAAGTTGCTGTTGACTTGTGTTCATAGTCAGGTGAACTCCCCCTGGCAGAATCGTGGTAACATTGTCACAGAACATTACAAAGTTCTTGCAGAAAGATTTTATTTGGGAAGCAATGAAGTTTTTAGAAATATTCTTTTTTCTACAGAACTTCTTTTCCCTTTTCTACAGAATTATATTCAAAAAATGCCTTTTTCATAAATCGGAGATGGAAAAAAACGCTCGCGATTCCTTTTACTTTTTTTTTTCTTTTTTGAGAATAAAAAAAATCTGCAATGATTGGCTTTAGGTAGAATTTCAGATTGAAATTATAGAAAGGTATTTCCAAATAGCAAAAATTAAAAAAAAGGTTTACTATACAAATATTTTTTAGAACAGGAGAATATCGCCAATAATATTAGAATATGTATTCTCTTATATTTAGATTGTAAAAAAATTCATTACATTTATAATTAAAAAAAATATATACTGTTCTGTTCTATGCACGGAAGCTTTTTTTCTAAACAGAAAGAGCTTCTGTTACTTTACATTAGCAGAGCCTGACTAATGCAGGGGCATACGGGGCAGTTGCACCAGGCCCCCAAATCGAATAGAAAGTTTATTTTACGTTTTCTTCATTAATGAACTATTTTTAAACAAAGTATCAGAATAGTGTAAAATCCATTAGTTTTATGTTAGCTTCTTTATGAATCTAGCGTAAAAACACAATCTATATTTCGTAAATCCATAGCTTTCTAGGGTGGAATTCAGCTAAATTTTCGTAATTACGTTGGACAAATTTGGCCAAAAAAATCTGTATTTTTACATATCACAAAATGCGATATGTTTGCGAAAATACAAGCTTCTGATTGGCTTAATTGAACCATCATAATTGTGTAAATTTGGCTGAATTTCGCTCTCATGTCAGCAAGAATATGAATTTTTCGCAGCTAGAAGACAAAGTTAACAATAAGAAAGCTGCATTCAGTATGATGGACATAGAATTTTCAGAAAATCAATAAAATGGACAGAACGATATTTCGTCTGACCATTGGAGGGGGAGGTACTTAATAGCTATTTTAGGTTCTAGTTAATTTTCTCGTTATCTATAATGAGGTGAAAAATTTAAATACCTTCATAAAGTTCGATTCTTCATTACTGAAGTAGTGATGCAGAGGGGGTTCCCAAAGAAAAATTTTTGCCCCGGACCCCAATTAGGCTTAGTCGAGCCCTGTACATTAGTAACATATATATTTGCTACTATTAAAAATGTCTATCATAAAGGTATTAGAATTATCGAAAATTGTCGCAGAAAGTTCAAAAAAATTCTGCCGCAGGGGGTGAACTGTGGTTGAATTAGATGATTTAGCGGTGCCATTTTGGCCAGGTAGGTGAGAAATATTATATTTTTCTGTGATGTCTGGATTTTTGTGGTGTTGCAATCTAAAAGTGCATGAGAAAGTTGAGTGTTCCAATAGTCCAAGATCACTAGTTGAGGTGGTCAGGAGTGAAAACTTTTCACGCATTGAAGGAATGGAGGAAATATTATGGTGTTCACTTTAGAAGTTGATTTCCCATCTAGATGATCATAAGACAGACAACTTAGACCAATCTCAACTAACGCATATACCCACCCTATTGGAAAAAAATCATAAAACCAGTATCAAAAACCAGTAAAAATGATACCAGAACCAGTATGACCATACTGGAAATTTAAAACCTGGTATAATACCATACTGGAAATTTTAAAACCAGTGTGGCACCTTACTGGAAATTTCAGAACCAGTATAGCACCATACTGGAAATTTTAAAACCAGTATAACACCATACGGGAAATTTTAAAACCAGTATAGTGCCATACTGGAAAGTGTAAAACCAGTATGGCACTATATCAGAAATTTAACCAGTATGGATCATACTGGAAATTTTGATACTAGATATGAAATCGCACTGGAAATTTTGATACCAGTTTTCAAACATACTGGGAGTTTTAAAGTAGTTTTAAAATATAGCTTCATTCTTAGTAAGTACATATTGTTCTGAAAATCTAACGGTTTTGACATTTTCAAACTTCGTTTATTTTATTTATTTATTTAAATTATATACTTCTTTCAAATAATTAATTTCTTAGATTTGTATAAGAATTCTTAACGTATATATCAATGTCGGTTATAGCGTAAATTTTCTATGTACATTAATTAAAAAAATACATCTCTCTATTCTAAAAAAAAGTTTTTGCAGTTAATTTTGTCCCCTGAAAAACTTTTTAACTACGTGATGAAAATCTAAGATTAAGGAATCAATTCATTCAGAATCTTTCAGGGAAGACATTTAGGGCATTCAAATCTTTTACATAATTTTAAATTTTTATTTATTTTAGTTTTAAGGCACGATTTTGCAGTTAATAATGAAGAATAACCGCCGTTCACAACAGCCAATCACATGTCTGAAAACGGCAAGCTTAAAAAAGCGATTTACAAGTCTGAATTTTCTTTTTCAGAGATGCAACCAATCACAAAATAGTTAGAATTTCATTCTTCAGTTTTACAACATCTCAACTTATTTCGTATTGATATATTGATTAATCTGATTACTTGTTTTCTAAAACGTTAATTCGTAGGTTTAATCTGGTTTTAAATCTTAATTCGATTTGTTTATTTACAAGTAATGCCTAAAAAGAAAAGACCTAACATTACTAAAAAGTCGCAACTCAATGCGAAAGCTAATCGAAAGCGGGAAAAACGTAAACTTCATAGTATAGAAGAAAATAATGCTCTTTTGCTTATACAACCTAATGATGATTCAACTAACAAAAAAAAAGTTAAACTAACAAAGGTTGAGCTAAAAGAGAATGTGTGTAATTGCTACACAGTCGCAACAACATCGACTTTCATTTTCATTTATAGTTATTTTGGAACTGTAGTCAACGAAAAAAAGTGACATTGGTATTGACACACTGCTTATTCTGCATTTAAGAAAATTAATTCTTTTCGATGATAACAGTTAATATTCAGTTTAATATTGAAATATATGAAATCAAAGCATTCTTGGTTTTGCGAAGCAAACCAAGCAAGAATTGCGAAGCAATTCTCCGGGGATTGGCGAGCGTCAGTGAGCAGGGGGCGGAGCCCTCTAGTATTTAAAAATATTAAAATCATTTTATAATTTTGAAGAAAAGGAAGTTTTTGAGTAAGATTTTTACACATTTTAATTATTTTAAATTCTGCTAAATCATTTAAATGTAAGTTATTTTCTAATAAAAGTAATTTAATACTAATAGATAGTGTTTTATACGTTTATTATTTATTTACTTATTTATTTTTTGATTTACAAAATTTATTTTATTCAAAGTCATGATGACATATTATTTAATTGTATCAATTTAAATTTTATTATAAATTGTTTTTATTTATTTATTATATTTGAATTTATTCTAGAACAATGTTACTCCCAACCGAAACTAATTTATCAATTCGCGAAATAAACTAATTAGTTTAGGTTTCAAACGTAGCAAAAGAAATATGTTTACATAAATTAAAAATTGATATAAAATCTAAAATTTTTTCCTTCAAACATAAACCTCTCCTTCATAAATTTATAAATTTCAGTCCGTTTTAGAAATTTGTAATTAATAAATTTAAATCATAAAATAAAATAAACTTTTTTTGAATGAAATAAATAAATTTGTTTTATAACTATATAGTTAATTCAATTAAATTGAATCTATAAAAGCGAAAAAGAGTGATTAATTCAGAAACGAATGGGAACCACGCCAAAGACGAGAATCGACTTTTAGTAGTTCGTAAATTCTATATCAAGCTACCACGAATCGATGAATTAGTTCATTAAATCCATATCACGCTACCTGAGCTATATAGCACAGTTTTTCTAGTTCTTTCCGTTTCTTTGTCTGAACTTCACAGTCAAACACACTTGTTTACATCCGGTCCGGACGTCGAGCATCGTGGAAAGAATGGCGGTATATTTTAGTAAGTGCATTTTTCTCTTTATTTCCTGCTTTTATTTGCATCTTTGTTAGTTACGGAAGTGTTAAAACGTACGCTTGAGTATGAATAGTGTTTATATTTTAAGTTATCAAGACATATATTACGTTCTTGAATTATTACTGCTTTGCTTGTGCATGCACAGGTTAGGGTAACGATATATAGACTTCATTGCATGAGAAGAAAGTATTTTTAATGTTTTTTTCCTGGGTTTCTTAATGAAACTTTGATTGAATCGCTTTGTCCACATGTTTTTTACACAAATTCTCACTAATATCACCGTTATTAACAAATTAATTATTTATTTAGTTGTATATAATATTTGTAAACTTCGCATTATATATTAAGTGTTAATTTCAAATTCTTTTGTTATTTTTAATGTTTAATTTTATTTTAAAAATTTTAAAGCATTTAGTTTTAATGATATTTTATTAACTGTTGGTACCCTGAAGTTTCAGTAAAACTAAAATATCATTTTAAAAACAAAGCAGTTGATACTTAAAAGTTTGATATTACTACCTAGTTAATAGCGTACATATATTTTGTAGTTGTATAATTTCTAAATAAATTTTTTTTTTTCAGAAATGATTTGGAAAACAGCATATTTCATGTTTATTTCAATAGAGATATGTTTTTCTAGTTTTTGACACATTCAACATGCAAACTATTATAGAATTTTTTTTTAAAAATTCGATAGTTATTTTATCTTTTATAAATCTACATTTAGGGATATTTCAGTGTCAGGATCCATTGCACCAGCTACAACTGTCAAGATGCCTAAAAGATTTTAAGCTTACAAAATTTATTTATTATTTAAAAAAGAAAGACTAGTAGAAATTTGCCTGGGATGGCTACAAGTTATACTCTTTAAATTGGTCCTGTTCTTTCATGTTTTTGTTTTAATTTCTCCAGGAGGTGGGCCGACCCGAAAGTGGCGGTGATGTTTTTAAGACGTTTGCAAAACTCCCAGAATTCTGAAAGTTTTAGTTATCTATATCAATAAATATCAGTTATCTATATCAATATATTTTGCAAAAAACATAGTAGTTTGCAGTCCTGAATTCATTATATTCTTATCTTTGTGCATATAAAGGTGTATATAAAGATATTCAGTTCGTTAATAAATTGAATTAGTGAAACCTTTTTTTAAGTTTTCATACTGTAGTTACAAATTAATTATAAAATAGAACTGAATGCTTCTTAGATTTTAATGAATATAAAAAGTATATGCAAATTTAAATGTTTCAAAATTTTTACTTCTGAGTTCAGCCACTGAATAGTTCAATTTTTAGCTTTACGTTCAAATTTTATTTGTTTAAAGACTTGAATATGCTTTGCATGATAATGAATTTAAGTGTTAACCTTATGACGAAGTTATAAGCTGAAATGTTTAAAAATTATTGTACTGAAACTAAAATGGTCAAAAGTTACTTCAGATCATCCATACTTAAATTTTTGCTTTGAGTCACTCTAAAAAGTTGGTTGGTAATGTGCTTTCATGATGTGGGCGTTTGTGAATTCCTTTGTGTTGTCAACAAGAAGTGGGTAGTATGAGCCTATGATACCTATGTTAGACATTAACTTCCCTTTATTAGAAATCTCTTTCAAATTACAAAAATAATAAAATTTAGGTGGATCATCATTTTTTCTTACTATTGTCATGTTGATCTAAGTTTCAATTAGCCAGTTGAAATATTGAGTATATTTATAATTGATTGGTATACTAGTTGAAAAATAAGTAGTAATTGCAATTGTATTTCTCATACTTAATAGTTATTCTGAAAAATTATTTTACTGTATAAATTAGATTATATAATTTGGATAATTGTTTATTCTTAATTATAAATAATTTATTTTAATCTTTTATTTATTTTAATCTTTTATTTATTTACAGTCTGTGTATTACAATAGCTGATCTGTAAATTAACATCATACATTGTTTGAAATTTTAGATCATATTTAACTGTAACTGTATATACTTATTTTGAACCAAAGTAAGGTTTAATTTAATCTTATTAAAATAGTATCAAATTTCTATGGTATTATGTTTCAAGATCCTAATAGTAAGATTAAATATTGAGTCTAACTTTTTGTATGTGTTGCATATGTTACTGTAGACTATGGATTTTTTAAAAAAATGTATGATTGAACAGTTCCCTGAATATTCGTAATCTTAATATGCATACATATTTAATTTTAATTTTGTAAGAATTGAATATATGAAATCTGTTTTTTTGGCATTCTGGGTCTTTGTTTAAGTTATTTACATCTCTAACAGCTAGTTTCTGTGTTTTTAAACTGCATAAAAGTTAATTAAAAATTGGAGTAAATGTAGTACCCTATTGATATAAATATTATTATTAAAAAGAAATAATAAGCATAATGCTTTAATACCATTTTTAATCAAGTCATACGAGCTGAAAAATCTATGCATCCTATTTGTGTCATGGTAAAATTTATCATAATCATATGAAAAATTTAACATAATTAAGCTTTTAGTTAATATAACCTTAATTAACTGTCATTTATAGCATTTTTCATTGTCTATTTATTTATTAATATGATGTGAAAAAAGTTGAAAGCTTTTAAAAATTCTTTACTATTTTTATTCATTTAATAATTTTTGTTGTCAAATTTAATAGTTAGGAGAAAGTATACAAATGTCAAAAATGTCTAATGGAATTAACACTGCAATCTGAAATATTGACTTAATCAACATAGTAATCTAAAATTTAGCATAAACAGATAAAGCATAATATTAAAAGATAAGGCATACAATGTTAAAAATGAGATTTTTTGAAATTGTTGTTTAGTCTACACATTCTGTTAATTCAAATTTTGTTTATATTAGGAGCTCTAAATGGAAACATTGTTGCTGGCTCTTATTTGGTGAAGTTAGAAAGATAATTCTAAGAGATAGACATTAAAGAAAAGTCTGAGGGATCCTGCACAACCAAACAACCACCAAATAGATGGTTAGGTGACGTCGAAGAGACTTGAAAATTGACTGTTAGAAAGTGCATGTTTGACACAGCTAAGACCTGCAAGCGACGGATCTGTTTGTAGAAAATAAAAGTGAATTACAACAAGGGAAAAATATCATATTTAAACTATGCGAATCAATCAACTTTTTGAAAGCTATATTTTTGAATTTGCACACAAGTGTACTAAAAGTGTTTTCCAGTCGCTTCACGTCATAGGAACTACTAAAATATGACAAATTTGATTTCATTTGATTATAAAAAGATTAATATTTTTTAGGCTGTTATGGTAATGTTTATATCAATTTATTAATTGTGTAATTCTTATATCTTATTGAAGACAGAGTTTAAATTATGTCATATTCAATGTTTAAAAGTTTTAATATTGTGTTGTGTGTTTTTATTCAGTATATATATTTATTATTATATTAATTATATCTTGTTGAGTTCACACCAATTGTGAGATAAGAAAAGCCTTTGAAAATTTATGCTTTATGAACTTGTGTCGCTATATAAATAATTCGCTCTTGAGATTTAATTTTTGTAGGCGATAACTTTTTTTCCTAATTTAATTTTCAGATATTACGTGATAAGTAAATTATCATAAAAATTAAATACTTCTAATAGAAAATGAGTATAACAAATTGTGCTTTAAGTCAAGGAATCTTAAGAAAAATGTCAATAGAATGACAGAGTAAAATAATTCAAATTTTTTATTTATATTAGTTAATAACTTGTGTCATTTGAGCTTTTATTTGTAGCTATTATTACTACTCTAACCACTATTATGTTTTAATGATTAAAGTTAACTATAATTTAAATATCAAATATATCTAAAATTAAAATGGTTTGTATTTAAATCTATAATAGCAAGCAAGTACATTGGTCAAGATGTAACATAACTATATAATTATATTTTACAATGTCCGATTTCAAAGTAAATAAACAATGTCAAATTAGATTGATTTCAAATATTTTTGGCGGCACTTCAAACATTATTTGGTATATGTGTTATTTGTACTACATTTTATTTATCAATTACTTAAATATAAACAAAAGTTAATTGATTTAAATGAAATCATAATTTTATAATTAGATTGTTTAAATTAATATCTATAGATATATACACTTAACATGGTCTCCTTATTGTGCATGTGAATTTGCATTTGTCAAACATTTCCGTGGCTTAATTATGAAAATTTATTTTGTCAGTTCAAAAGATATGAAAAAAAAAGTTTAAAATTAAGATTTTGACTTATTTTAGTCTGGTTTTTGGCTATTCATTACATAATATTTCTAATCCTCAATCAATTTTCATAAAATCTGAAGAATGCATTTACACTTTTCTAATGCTGCTGCAAAACATTTCTTGTGTAGTATTTTAGATTAAAATATTATTGACAATTATTTCTAATATATTAATTAATTGTTAAAAAAATTTCATTAACTGTGGAGAAGTTTAAAAAATAAAACAGTTTATTTGATTTTTATAAACATAATGCAAGCTATAGCTTTTGACAAAGTGCGAATTGAGGTCAGTGTTTTATTTCCCTGTATAAATCAGGTGACTTTATTTATTTACACAATTGTATTAATGTTTTATTTTCTAATTCAGAGCAGTTTACTAACCTTCCTGTATCAAATTGTAGTACCTCACTATAATTGTGTTAAAAATAAACCGTTACACCATCCCAGTATACTGGCTTTCTGTATCATACCGGCTTATGAAACACCGGTCCCGGTATGATACTGGTTCCGGCATCCATTTGATACCGGCTTATGAAACACCGGTTCCGGTATGATACTGGTTCCGGTATCATACCGGCATCCATTTTATACCGGCTTATGAAACACCGGTTCCGGTATGATACTGGTTCCGGTAACATACCGGGATCCATTTGATACCGGCTTATGAAACACCGGTTCCAGTATGATACTGGGTCCGGTATAATACCGGATCCAGTATCATACCGGAACCGGTGTTTCATAAGCCAGTATAAATTTTTTTATACCGGGAATTTTTTCCAATAGGGCAGTTCCAAGTTCAGCATAATAAACTTTTAAGAAGCAACTCTATAATTTACATGCAATGTTGAAACATTCAAAAGGCAATCTTTCTTCTTGAAAAATAAAAGTATCAAGAGTGGATTGTATATCTGCACGCATTTAGTTCAGTATAAGACAGAACCATGTTTAGGAGATGGTATAAAATATAGCATGCAGGTTGACATGGAAATATCGAATAAAATTTAATCGGCAAACTACTGTTAGTATATAAACACCCTAGATAGTATTTGCTTCGTAATATGAAACACTGTCAAATAAATTGAATAGCTATTATTTGCTTACCTTAATAAGTCTTGGTTTGAAAGCAATTTCTGCAAATGCTTATGCAGTAATTTCTTTTCAAGAGCGAGCCTAACCCAAGCTCTTGCATATCCTATGTCTGTTTTAATTTCGGACATTGCTTGGATGTTTCTGTAAATAAAAGTTTCCCACAAAAATATTGATACTTAAGTCATTACTTTTTAATTAAGACATATTAATTCAATTACACAATAACAAAGCAAAATGAAATAAAAACTCCCAACTAAAGCATTAAAATCTTTTCTCTATGTAAATAGAATAGATGTCTTAAACCTATGCAATTTCTTTATTTTCACAATTCGCTCTCTCTTTCTTACTATGGTTTTGGCATATTTTTTTTTTTCTTCCCATGACAGTATGTTTCAGTAAGTAGCAGTGTTATGTTTAAAATTATTTTCTTTTCAACATAAAATATAACTATATGAAATGAAAAGCTGGAAATGTTTTAAATTTGACAATATCAAGAATTATATATATAAAAAAAAAAGTTTAACTGAACCATAAAAAAGGGAGAAAATTATTTTTTGAAATTTAAGCTATTAAAACCTCAATGAAAGAGAGATAAAAAAAGCTGACTTTTTCTTCATTTCAGAAATAATTATAAAAAAGTAGGATTTTTAGTTACGCTCATCTAAATTAACTAAATAATGAAAGGATGATTTATATTTCATTATTCAAAAAAATGTCATATAAAGTCTAAAATAATTTAATCAATATGCATTACATAATTTTTTTTTTTCTCCATGACTGAGAGAAAGAAAATCTGTCTTGTGATACTAATAGAGCTAATAATATGCCACTCATTTAAAATGTATAATAATTTATTTTAAAATTGGAACACTCGACTGGGTTCAATCAATGTTGACAGAGACTTACTTTGTGTCATATACGAGAGATATAGGAAGTGACTTCAATGATGGCATATCAGGAGTTTTAGGTTTCTTTCTTTCTTTATTATTTTCTCTGTAAGGAGATACAGGGTCCTCCTCTAGACTAAGATTTGAAATATCTAGAAAAATTACAGAATCGATTCATAAAATTCACAAATTTTTTTTAACAAAGGTATCCCAGGATTGCCACTTAAATCTGGAAACAAATATTCTCAGCATATATTATACACAATGTATTAAGACACACAACCATTGTGCTACTGAGTGAGCTATATTAGGCTAACTATACTAGTTTTAATTGCTGGAAAAACTCAAAGAAATAAGGAACAGCTTAACATACTTAAAATATATATTGCTGTAGTAAATGAAATAGTTTAGTATGGATGAAATATGATTTTTAAATATCCCATAGACTGCACTTTGAGTGGTCACCATGCACTTTTAAAAGACGTGAATAAGAAATAAAATTCCCTGTATTTTCCAGGTTTTCCTTGTCGAGTGGCAACCCTGTATCTAGCAAATTTAGTATAATACAAAATAAATATCAAAATGCTGTAAGTTTCCAAGAACTTAATTATTTTATAATTTTTAAGACCAAGTTTTGCACAAAATTCTTAAATATCCATGAGAATCTCATGATAATTGAAGCACACATTTCACTAAGTAAAGGTTATAAACAAAATTTGTCAAAAAAAAAAAAGAAAGAGTAAGGTGAAACTTAGATCAGCTCAAGTCAATATTCAAGAGATTGTTAGAATTTGATATACTACCTTAAAAAGTGAATGTTATAAATGATTTTTTTCCTCTAGGTTACACGAAATGAAGTTTAAAAGCTAAAATAGTTAATGTAATAAATACTTACTACAATTCTTCAAAAAATAATATTTTTTTCCTCAGTAAATTTCTTCAAAATAATATTTACAAAAAGTTCACAATTCAATGATATCTCACATAGCAAAGATTATAGATAAATTAATCTTTGCTATGTTTGCAATAAATTAATCTTTGCTATTTAATTAGATGTTCAGTTAAAGTTTTATAACTAGATCATTAATTAATGCATCAGTTTTAGAATAATTGATGCAAATTTTTTAGTTTTGTAACTTGATTTTACAACACATCTGTAAAATTTTTATAGGTAATTTATTCGGTTGAGAGAATTATATGAGCTTGGTTTCTCAACAATTTTCAAGTACTCTCAACAATTTTCAAAAATAAATTTTTTTCCTTCCAAATTACAAAAAATGATGAATTTTTTAAAATAATAATTTAAAAAAAATTTCGAAAGGAAGAAAATAATACGTCAGTTTTAGAATAAATGATGCATTAGAATAATTTTGAATAAGCTTTACTTAATGAAATAATATGTGGTAGTTAAGATCTAGAAAGATTTGCCATTTAAATGAAAAATAAATTGCAAAATGGCAAATACACGTGAGAGCAAATAATTTAAAAAAAATAAAATCACAGCTTATTTATAATATAAAATATTTCCTAAAACATAATTTAGAAACATTTAATGATGAATATTTCAACTTTAAGTAACAATGGTTATTAAGTCCATGTTTATTAAAATAAACATGGACTTAAATAGTAGTTTTATTTATACAAAGTAAATGGCAATAAAACTAAACAATAGCAAAAGTATTTAATGGCTGTTAAAGCACAACAAAGTTAGTTTAAATGATTCAACAGGTTTAAAAATGCTATATATTGAGATTTAAGACCAAATAGCTGGCAGGCGACTGCAATGTATAGGATATCAGTAGAAGAGTTTTTGCATGTTTAGAGTATGAGAAACGTTTTTCGCAAATTTCTGATATGAACTTTTAGATTGTCTTTAGAACTTGTTGAACTTTTGGAAGCTGACTAAACACGTATGTGCAACAAATTTATTGTTGCTGAAAGTTATTCCATTGACAAAAGTTTGGAGAGAGTGATACACATTATACTAAGGAGCTGTCCAAAACATCTGACTAAGGTCAAAATTACACGGAATACCTAATACGGCCATTAAAAAGTAAAACTCTAAAAGGTACTCAACCATGGTTGGATGATGTACATGACTTGTCTTTGTAAGTCATATACGTGTAAATAAAGTTCTTTGAAACCTGGTGAATAATTTAGGATAACTCTGTATTATGAGATGAAAAGGAAGGGTAAAAGGGGAGGGGAGAAAGGTACTGCTCAGCAGGAAATGACAAGTTAAATTTTGTTGTTTCACAGATACAATGCAAAACTTTAAAAACATAATTAATTTTTTACTTGCTTTTTTTAAAATAAGTTTTACTTATTGTTTCATAAAACTGTGATAAGTCACTTTTTTTAAAAATTATGATGCTAATATAAAAGCTTATAACTTCGTTAATTGTATAGAAGTAGGGAGAAAAATGTACACAGGGACACTAAAGACTTACCAATATTTGTTAGGTGACTAACAAGAGTGCTCAGAGCACCAGTTTTGACTAGAAGTAAGCCAATGTTCCAAAAAGGCTCAGTACGAGCTGAACAACAACATAAAATGAATAGAAGGAAAAACAAAATGAAATTATAATAAAATAAACATAATACATGAAGAAGAAAAAAAAGGTTAAAAATAAAAAAGAACTGAAAATAAAAGTAAAGCAAGGAATAGAAGCATAAAAATGTTAACAGAAAAAAAGCAAGAAAAGTAAAACAAAAAGAAGAAAGAATAAGTCTTTTTAAATAAAAAAACACCCCAATTTTGAGGACATAGGCTGTGGCATTTATGATTTAAAACATAAAATTTTGGTATGTGCGGTGTATCTAATAGAACAACCTATCTAGTGTTTTTCTTTCTTTTTACTACTTGAGTTTGAAAATTCTATTTTGTTGAAATGATTCTCCAAAATTTCCTTATTACTCTTCATCCTTTTATCTTTTGCAGCGATCTATTTTTATAATTTACAACGAATTATTACTAAAAAAATTAACAATGCAGTTGGTAAACAGTTTGCAAGAATGAATACAACAATAGCGCAGCAGTCACTCTACCTTTACTCTTAAAATTAGTAAAAAGAAACGGAATGCATTCATGATTGTATTGTAAAGAACAATTCTGCTCAAAACCAATTTTTTTAAAATTTTATTCTTATTAATGTATTTTTTTTTTTTTTTTTGCATTATTGTAAGGATTTTTAGCTGTTATATCATTTGATTTAATAATATTTAGGGTATTTCAAATCAAATTAAAGATAACGCAACGTAATGCAATCGCAATTGTTCTATATGGTACAATTTTGCACCTAGTAAGATTCTTTTCATAAACTTATTGTATTTTGACAAGTCATTTTTAGTACATTCAGGTTCTTAGTCACTTGGTTTACATACAATTAGAATTTATTAACATAAACTTATTTAAAATCTTGCCTCTAAATATTATAAAGTTTTTTCCTAAAACAAATTAAGAGCACTGAAAATTTTGAAAGCAATAATACAATAATAAAATTCAATAAGTAAAAAAAAATATTAAATTAAAAAAAAGTAAGTCAAATAAATGTTTGAAAACAATATGTAGATGGTCACTCAGATAAAAAATTTACGTTTAAGAAACTCAATTTATCTTTATCTGTATTAAATTAAATGAATAAAAGTGAGATGAAAATTTTGAGGTTATGAAGCTTTGTGATTCTTGACTGCTCTGAGGATCAACATGAAAATATATACTTAGTGAATGGTCCTCAAGTTAATTCAAAGATCATGGGTACTAATCTATAAATAGAATAGCACAAGAAGGTCATTAGCTTGCCATGGTCGAAGACAATGGCACTTCAATAACGATGAAATTAACAAGAGAAATAAAAATTTTCTTTTGTAATTAAAATTTGGCAATGCTTAGATGGTTCCCGAATATTCGAGAGAAGTTTCGGCTCCATTTCAGAGTGGAAAATGAAGCCTGAAATTGAAAATATCTTGCAAAGTGAAGCCGGAAATTGAGAATATCTTGCAAAATGAAGCCTGAAATTGAGAATATCTTGCAAAATGAAGCAGAGTTGCACATGAGAGTGCAAGAATCCTTCCTACTGAATCTAGAGCAACCCCTCACATGTTCCACAATTGGTTTTGGATCGACGCAGCACTTGCACCACTCAACATAATGCACACAATTGTACACAGTACAATTTTGCATACATTTGAATGAGTTATGAAAATTATCAAAATACATAATTTTTTATTCTAAGTAAGATCTCATATATTAATTTATCGTATATTTAATAATAATTTTAATGAACATTCAACTTTTAATAATTAATATAACTTGTTATTTAATACAGATGCGTTAACTCTGTGATCTAGTAAGCAGTAAAAGTTTGTAATGGTGTAGCTTTTCTGATGAAAGACTTTTTTAGTCAAATTTTGTGGGTGGATCCCAGGGCGGCGTATTTCCGCAAAATTATTGTAATAAACTTAAGCAAGTAAAGAAAAAGAAGAAAAAAATAATTAATGAAAATAAGGATATTTAAAAATTTTATTTTAAAAAGAGCCATAAATAAAAAAAAGTGAAATATTAAGTATTTAGAAGTTTGAAATGAAGCTAATAACAGGGTCATAAAAAACAATCAAATATTGACTAATATTACAATATAAACTAATATGTTATTAGTCTTAGTTAAACTAATAAATAAGACTAATTGCAATGAAGAAAGTTGTGAGTGAGTGCAAAATTAAGTGAAATATTTGTTGAATTGAAAACAAATAGATGATTGACAAAATCTAAAATTTATATTAATGAGATAATTAGTAAGCAAAATATTAGTTCACCTACAATCAATTCTTTTCCTAAGAACACACCATGCCAGAGCTGCAGAAAAGTAAGGATTGAAAAAGAGTGCATTGAAATTAGAAGGGTTATGTAACAACATTCCAATTAGTAATAAGACTTGAAAAAATAGAATTAGAGAAAATTTTATAGCTGGAAAACATTGAGTGGTAAATATAGAAAAATGAGCATATACATAAATGTGATCATTATAAATTTATATTTCATAATATTAATACTAACAATATCACAAAATTAAAATTATTGTTAAAGTTAATAATACAATAACATGGGTAATTTTTTTAAAAAAAATAACATTAGTTGTTTTAATAATAGATTATGTGTTCTTTTAAATAAATGAAACTTAAAATATGATTGGTGCAGTAATTAATTTAAATGATATAAGTTAAATAGGATTTAAAAAGTTTAAGTATAATACAAATAGTTGTTTTTAGCATGATAATTATCCAAGTCATTTAGCAGAAAAAAGTAAAATTTTATAATGAAATGGTTAACTCTTTCATTCATAGTTTAAAAATAATTTTAAAACCTTAATTTGTTTTAATAGCTAAAAATAGCTTACAAGTAATTGAATAAAGCAATAAAAATAACCTTTAGAATGACAAATGCTATGGAAATGAATAAATTTTTTTACAGACTGCTCGCAAAGCTATAATTATAGCTTAAAAGAAATTGGAATATTAAATTTTTATAAAAACATCAGATATTTTTTAAAAAATTATAAAAATAAAGTTTGTTTTTTGACAACAAAATAAATGGCATAATTGATTACTGGATTGTGTACTATTTTTCAGTAATAGAGCTCAAAAAACAAACTTAACAAAAAAAAAAAAAAAAAAAAACACTACTCTATATATAAAATGTTTATTAATATTTCTTAAGAAGGAAAAAATAGTATTTTTCTAATAATAAAAATAATTTTGATGGAAAACTTTACAATTCAATTTTATAATTTCAAAGTAATAAGAAAAAAAAAAGAAAAGTAATCAGATAATGGTCAATTACTCACCAGGAGTTAAAAAATTTGGATCAATAGGTTTACCAGATGATTTGCATTCTTCAACTTCCAGGTAACTGACCAGATGGGACCACAAGGCAGATTTACCCTGGAAATTATTTTGTGTCATATATAATTCTAATAATTTATTAAGGAAATTAAAACATGTGAATAACATAATAAGCAGTACTAACATACTTGTGACAACAGATACTAGGTTTGAAAGAAATCTAATTAGTTGATGACAAGAAGAGATGTCAATTTTATTATAATCGCTTAAATTGACGAAATATTTCAAATATATTACAAAACAGAAAAAAGTCCAGCTTCCTTCTATGTTCCCGTCTCTCTGAATTTTTAATCTCTTTCACATATTTTTAATTAGGAGGTGCATGATACAACACACCTTCTAGTGGTTAACTGCTCCCCACAATTTCGGTATAGTTGTGGGCTACCAGTGTCATTTTGTAAATCTTCATCTTCTTTAACAGTAAATATTCGGAAGGAAGCTGGGCTTTTTTTCTGTTCTGCAGTAGTAGATGGGTCATTGGTTAGAGTCCCTTTGCCATACGGCTAATCGTGGTAGGTTTTCCATTTCATGTAATGCAAATGCGGGCAATAAGATTTTAATCAAAACAAATAAGACTATAATCAATGGAAAGAATAAGTCATTAAAGTAAACATACTTGCTTAGCTTGTAAACCATGGGCCCAGACTCTTTCCAATAGATCACATAAACTAGCAATCAAAGTGTTTTCTTCAACTCCAGTAATGCTGATTTCATTGTGACCCAAGTCAACAGCTTCTTGACCCATTTTCTCTACAAGCATTCGCTTTGTCTAAGAATAGAAAAAAAAAAAAATATCATTATCCAGAAATTTTTTTTTTAAATAACTAAATAAAAAAAAAATATATATTGTAAACCATATTTCTTAAAGTTTTTTTTCATGAACATCCTAATTTTATTTATTATTCATAAAATAAAAATTGGTTCAGTAACAATTTGTTTTCTTTCTTACCTAGGAAACCAGAGATTTCTTTTAGCATATATATAAATAGCACCAGTATAAATTTTCTTCGTTAAAAAAAAAAAAAAAAAATTCTCAAAGAAGAGAATATTTTTAAAATACAGTAAAAGATAATAAAATTTCTTTACATGATTAACGCTTTTTTCAAAAAAAAAATATTAAAACAAGTAAAAATTAAATGACATTTGAAAAGAAAGGTAATGAATTTAAAAAATTAAAATAACTGTTTAGTTCTTCTAAAATAACTGTATAGTTCACAATTTTATAATTATATAAAGAACTGTTAAAATAGAATATAATCAAATTTTATAATTGCTACTAGATTAATAATTTACATATTAAACATAGACACTATTATAAATTGCACTTGTAATTTGTAATTGTAGAAACACTTACAAATAGGGAATCAATTTTTAATTTTTATAATCAGATACTGATAAGTAAGAATTCTATAATTGATGCATGATTCTTAAATTACATGAAATGTTTTTTTTTATTTATTTATTTTTTTTAAAAAGAAGATTTTTTTTTAAAAAAAATCTTTTTGGCATTATATTAAATTTGCTTAAATTAAAGCTATATTTAGCAATTTAAGCTTAATATTAATAAACAATAGTAATAGCCATTTTTCGTTTTTTCCATTTTGTCTTGTTTCTGCCGGTTTTTTCCGGACAAAATGCCAACCTTGTTCCTATCTGAAAACAGGTGGTAGTCGTAAAAAAGTTGAGGACTTATGAGTGACCTGAGTCGCTTGACAGTTCTTAATTGCAATTGTTGATTTTTCAACTTTATAATATAAAATTAGAACTGAAAAAAGTGCGTTAACCTACCTTTCGAAGACAATTTTAGAGATAGAGTATTGGATCACTATTAAAATCGAAATTAAATTGGATCACTATTAAAATTGAAATTAATTTACTATTTTTTAATAATATAGTACAAAAATTTTTCACTAATATTTAGATAATTGTTACATTTTATTCACAAGAGGGAAATTTTATAAAATATGATGCAGGACTGACCAACCCAAATGGTTTAATGAGCCACTTTGATGGTGTAGAACATGGGTCACCAAACTTTCTTGATCATCGACCCCTATATAATTTTTCAAAATCTCCATCGAACCCCATGAAAGTAATTTTCTTTTAATTAAAATAAAACTCTATTAGATACAGTGCTTGTACATCTATTTTATGATTTTAAACATTTATTAAAGTAATAGTACATTGTGTAACAATAGTTTTATGAAAAATATATTAATGCTGAAAAATACCTTAACATTTATTAAATAATAAGTAACTATAAATAAGTAGAAACAATAAGTAAAGTAACTACAGAGTGATTGCTTCTTAATCAATGAGATGGGTGTGTTCAGTGTTTTTTGCAAGGTTCGCTATATTGGGTTCAAAATTGGTTAATTTTAATCTTTAAATCCCCTTGAAACTCCACATTTAATTTATTTCGCTACTAAGTTAAGATTGAATTTACGGGACTGAAACCAGCTTCAACCACATAGAAGCTTGGAAATGCATAAATGGCAGAGCTATTTCGTAAAGTTTCACATATATTTGCATTATATTTATATTTGTCCAAAATTTGCTTATTGTTAAATCTTTAAAAAGCGTCTTTGCTTCAAGGTTCGATAATAATTCAGCAAACTCATCTTGCAGTCCCCGTTTTTAATTTGAGCAGAAAAAGGCACAATAATCCAATTAGGGATGTAAATGTTTTCCAAATCAACAAGGCGTAGTTTAAAATCGTCGCTCAATTTTGGAAGATGACCTGTTTATATTTCCAACAGTTCTTCTTTTATTTCTATTTGTCGCAGATTTGAAAAATACTGATAATCCTTACGTAGTAATGAAGATCTAAATAAATTAAATTTTACTTGGAAGCCTAACAGTATTGTTCGAGCTTCGATAATTGTTACATCTTGCAGCTTTGTTTGGACATCATTAAATTTTCCAAATAAGTCCGCTAAATAAAAAATACAGTACTTATTGTTTTGGAGTTCATCACACAGAACAGGGTTTATTTGGCTGAGAAATTCGGTGGTGGAGTCAAATAACTCAACAAGCCTTTGCAAGCATACACCTCAAGACAGCCATCTAAATTCGGTGTGCAGAAGTACATAATTGGTTAAATAACTCGTCGTTTTCCTCACAAAGTTTGGAAAATAATCTTGATTTAAGATGTTGGACTTTACTTTGATTGATACACTTAATACAAAACGGTAAAGCTTTATGAAACTCTGGACTCAGATATTTTGCTACTAAGTTGTTTCTATGCAACACACAATGAATAGTACGTATTCCGGGCACTTTTTCTTCGAGATATGTAAAAAAAACCTCGTTAGCGCCCTACCATACCAGGTGTCCCTTCTGTGGCTACCGCTATTATATTTTCATGCGGAATATCATGTTTATTTAAATACTCTTGTAAACATCTAAAAATTGTGTTTCCTTTTCCATCAGATATTTAGCAAATAAAAATTCATTAATGACTTGTCCTTTAATTTTACTGAAATATATAACGTACATCAATAAGAATAGCAGAAACGCCAAAAACAGATTCATCAAGTTGAATGGAGAACTTGCAATTTTTTTAGCTCTGAAACTACCGTATTTTCTATTTCTTCAGCCAGTTTGTCCATACGCCGTATTACAGAGTTAACACTTAATGGCAATGACTTAAAAACATTAACGGAGTCTTTTTTCATTACATCCTGAATGACTGTGTATGATTATTTGCGTTTGTAACGTCAATGCTCGTCACACGTGACATTTGGACAAGCACACATATGCATATGACTTATAAACCAGAAGTGCAGAGTTCGTGCCACTGTGCGCTGGTACGTAAATACTTGTTTCACCCGAATAAATATACGTTTATTAATTTATGTTCCATAAAGAAACTGATATTCAGTCAATTATAAAAAAATTCTCAAATTTTACATACTCAATTAGGTATGCGTGATTTGCGTATTAAGAACTGTTTTTTCTTCGGATTTGGATCGACTCCCAGGCTCAGATTGACCCCCGCTTTTGTTAAATAGACCCCTGGGGGTCTATAGAGACCACTTTGCGACCTCTGGTGTAGAATGTTACAACCACCTGAACATAAGGTCAACACCCTTTTAAAAATTATAATAAAAGTACATATTGAAAAAAAAACGTTTATTGATTTACAATGATTAGATTTAAAACATAATGAACTTTTGAGTCTTAATGAAATATTCATTTATTATTTCTTTCACTTCATTTTTGTAAATCTTTGCTTTATGATCCATGTTTCAAAGCTTAGACGGTTTTCTAAATTGGCATCAGTTAATAACTCACATAATTTCATGCTTACAAACAAATGTGGATTTAAAAGCACTTAAAAGTTGTTGTGCAAAATATCTTCACTTTTTGCATTGTCACAAAAATTTGGTTCATTTTATGGTTGCACTGCAACTCAATTAACAACATTTGGAGAGATGGCAGTTCCTGCCAATAATATGAAAATATTTCAAACATTTATTTGATCACATTTCATTAATGCAGAATAATGATTATTAAATGTTATTAGCTTCTTTATCACATTAGTATGCTTTGAGAAATTCTTAGGTTTGCTTTTAGGAGTTACTTAGCGGAAAATGGTGTAAATTATTTTCTCAAGTAAGCACTCAAACAACAATGTCTCATTAAAAGCTATTTTCATCATGAAATTAAAATATAATTCCCTTAATATATTTTGAAAATTAACAACAGAAATATAAATTTGCCCAGCGCCTTCAGCAGGCTCCTTGTTTGACAGGTCTGTTACACAGATGTTTAGAAAACAAAAATACCATTAAATTGTGAAGCACTTCCTCTTCTAGAACAGAAAAAAAAAAAAAAAACATAACTTCTAATTACTAGATCAGGGGTGATTGTGAGCCCAAGTCAAAATTCCGAAAAATTTCTTGAGTGTTTTTTTTAAAAAAAAAAAAAAAAAAAAAAAAAAAAAAAAAAAAAAAAACAAAAAGAGTTTAAATTGAAAAATTAGAAAAAATTTAAACAGGTCTTTTTTCTGATTCGCAATATTTCTTAGTTTACTTAAAATATATTTAAAATTTTACACATACCTATGATGACCTGGAGAAGTAATTGAAATTTACAAATATATGTCTTTCTTTTTTGAGTTTATGATTATAATAACTATTTACTAATAAAAAGTGAATATTAATCATGAATATAAGCTTATAAAGTAGATCTCCTTACAAACAAATAAAATAAACTGTGTTTGTGTGTGTGTGTTAAAATAAACTGGGTTAAGTTCCACCTTTTAAAATTTGATTTCCGAAAACTTTTGCGATCAATGATTTTTTAAACATCTGAACCTTCGATCTGCGGAAACTTCCGGATCAATGTTAGCGAAAAATCCGGATTTTTTCCGGAGCACAATCTGCCCTGCTAGATGTAATTTCATTGTCGATTATAATTATTACACATATGTGTTTTAAATATATCTATAAATACTTATATACATATACTATTTATATATATAAAGAAATATCGAAGTTACATACCCTCATTTTAGCCTCCTTCAGAAGAGCAACAACAAATTTCCAGTAAGTCTGTGATATAGATGCTGGAGAAACATCATAATGTTTTTGATTCCTAATAGTTTTAGTCCTAGCTTCTTGGATATATTTCTAAAAGATTTTATCGATTATGTTTTCTCTAATGTATTAGGATAATAAGAAAGTTAAATATTATGAACTTTTTACAAAAATTTACAACTTCTATGGAAATGCTCACATTGATCTTAACAACTCTATGCGTCATGTAATAACTTTTTCCAAATTTGAAAGAATATTTTACAGTCAAATACTACCTTTTCATTGAGTGACAGGGTGAGAGACCAATATTCGTTTCTGGAAACTAACCAGCTTAAAGATTGAAAAAAACTTGAACAAACGCTTTAAGGATTGAATTTATTATTATTATTTATATTTTTTTTGTAAGCTGCAGAAATAATACTTGTTGGACATTGGAAGCTTTTAACTGATAATAAAGGCTGCAAATTGACAACATTTACTTTTTTCCATGCTGTTTGTTAAAATTCTTTAGGTACTTTAAATTATGTCACAGATACATACATACATATATATTAATAAGCATTGCAGTATCCCCACAACAGACACATTATGTAGCGAGTAAAGAAGCAATTATAAATAATTTGCATTATTCTTGAAATTATATGTAAATCCTATAGATTTTTCTCTTTTTTTAATGTAAGATGAAGTTAAAAATGAGTTTCGCAATAACAAAAAATGCTAAAGACTAATAAAATTACAGTCGAAGTCAGGGTTGGGGTTTTGGACGTCCTAAACTGGTTTTGGACCGTGGGTTTTACTGTCCTAAACTGGGTAAAATTGTCTCAAAGTTACCAAAACCTTGAACTTTGGTGAAAGATAAAAATTCTATAGGTGGAACCATTGTACACATAATAATTACATGTATCAATAAATATTTGATATTTTTTATACAATTTACTTTAACTTATTAAAGGAAAATAATATAATAGGAAAAGGTTTATAATTTTTGAAGCTCCACAATTCATTGAACAACAAAAGTGAACACCTCATCCTTTAAATATAAATATGCTTTTAATACTGATAAATAATGTTTTTGCATAAGGATAAATAATGCAATATAAAAAAATAATAATAATGATTTAAAAAAAATACTAAATTTGTTTAAAAATTAACCTATTATTTTTAACAATATTTTTTAAAAAAATGTTATCTGCATGATAAAAAAGACACCTATTTAAAAAAAAAATTGTTTTAAATATAAATATATTAGTTTAAATTGGAAATACAAAATAACTGAGAAATGTATTAACAGTTTTAAAGAGCATAACATCAGTTTCAGTTACTGACACTGGTGATAAATCACTACTACGCTAAAAGAATTGGACACAAATGAAATAAAAGTATTCTTGAATTGTACTATAGATAAATAAACCTGTTTATGGCTAACCAAACACTTAGTTTCTAATAGCTTAACCTGCATGGCAAGGTCAAACTTCAGTTATGTACTATTGAATGAGAGGATCCATTGAACTTGATTACTGATTAATCTTCCTTTGTTTAATGTTTAAATTGAAGAGTCAAACAATATTAATAAAACATTATATTTTTAAAAACAAATATTTTCTAGTAGATTTAATTATTAATATGTTATTAGTTCTATCTTTATTTTACCTTTTAAATATTATTCAGATAAAATATTGACATAATTTGAGTAAAAGGGTTTTGGACAGTTTAAGACAGTTTTGGACTGGGCGGTTTAAACCGTGGATTAATCCATTCTGTCCTAAACCTTGCCAACCCTGGTCGAAGTACTTAAGGTAACAAAATTAAAAAACAAAATCAATGTTCTTCCTTGAAAAATGTAATTAAAATATTAAGCAGATTTTTAAATTTTTACAAGGTGTCTTAAGGTAATTAATGAGTTTTACTTTTTTTGAGGTTTGGTTAAACAAAAAACAGATGTAAACTTTTTATTTTATACTTTAAACTTTATTCATATCTATCTGCAGAAACTATAATATTTCTCATGTGTTCAACATGAGAATAAATAGGCTTTTGTAATTGTAATGCAATATAAATATTAATAAATGAGAGGGGAGGAGGAAGGGAGAATTTTGTTATTTATATGCAGCTTAATAACTTTAAAATCTAAAGCGACATTTCAAAAACTGTTAAAAATTAACAATCTTAAAAAGTAATTCTTTGAAGGATATCTGTCATGATAGGAATTAATGCTTCAAATAATATTTTATTTTATAAGTTGTTGCTAGTTTTTCACAGTTACTTATGATTGTTAAGTTACATTTAGTTCATATTTTGTCCACAATTTTAAAGCTAATTATGAAAGCGTTGCAAAATATCATTATGAAGAAAAATCAAGACTAAGTGAAAAAAAAAAAAAACATTTGTGATCTAATTTTTAAATATTTCAATAGATTACTTTTTGCAATATTTGGGATAAAAAACGTAAAAATTTATCCCAGATTTTAATAATTTTCTTCTAGGAGGTGCAATATACCTAAATATAATAAAGATATTTAAAAATATTGATCTCTTGATGATGAAACGATTTTTAACAATACAGTCAGAATTTTCGGATATAGCAAAATCAAATCTTTTCTTCAATTGTAAGGTATTTATACTATGGCATTTTTATTTTATTGTTTATGGCAAATGAGCTTTTTAAAAGAAAATGAACATATTACCAAACAAAAATATGGCAATGAGATGTACTTGAATTAAAGGAACTAAACTATATTGCATTTTATTTATTCCTCCTGGTCAAGTTGAAAAGTTTTATCTTGTCGGGATTCATATAAAATAATATTTATAAGAAAATGTTGAATAAGAGTTTAAAATAAATGATTATACAGAGAGTAAAAAATATTAATTTCTTTGTATTTTAATAAAAATGTTAATTAATTTTTATGTGAATATTGAACAAAATTAAAGTATTTAAGACAGGGCTCGAAAGAACTCGGAAATTTTAACAGTCCCCGAGGACGGCTTGTCCAACAATGTACCCGTCCTCCTTTCAAACTAACCCGTCACTTCTAAATAAATAAAAATATAATTTTCTCTTATTTATTACAAACATTTATCATATAAATTGCACAATGAATTAGTAGTTATTAGGATTACAAATACTAGGATAACATTATACAGTTATAAAAGAAATACTAGGTGACTAATAGTAACCTAGTATTTATTTTATGAAATAATTTATTTCTTATATGAAATAATTTAAATGATAAAGGTCAAGTTATCTGGAATGTCAATTTATCCGAGGGTACTGCATTTTTTAAATGAATAAAATATGACGTTTGCCAGTTCTACAATCAATCAAATGATTTAGGGAGGTTTGTGCTCAGAAATCTGAAAGGGGTTTTCCATTTAGGTAGATGTTTATAATTGCGTTTAACGCTTCTTGTTAAGACCAGTATGTAATGTGTTTTTTTTTGTAAGTTCATTACTGAAAAGCTCCTTTCAACCGCTGCAGTACTCCCAGATAGAGAAAACATCAATTTCGCCAAGCGCAGTATGCTGTACTTCTAGATTAGAGAGTCATTATAGAAGTGAGGCGATAGACTCGTGTAAGATAAGAAAAATTGAAAATGTATCACAAACTTTAACGGGAAAATGGCTGTCCGCGGACGTCGGATTCGAGAAATTTGTTGTCCGCGGGGAATTTTTGATCGCCGAGGACGGGCGGTTTTTCGAGCCTGATTTAAGATTCATTTTGATACTAAGACAATTTTGGTATCTATGTTATTTCTATGTTTACTACTGTGGTTTACTATAATTTTCATAAATGTAGACAACACATCAAGACTGCAAAACTAATTTATATTTTGCTATCTTACAATACACTGCCACAAAGTGGTCCTTTTGTTTATAATTGTTAGTTAAAGAACTCTTTGTTAAAAAGCAAAATGACATGCACAGCCAATACTTACTTTCCAAAGCCCAGCATGTTTTTCAGCAAGTTCAAACTAACAGACGAAACAAATAGTAATACATTAATGTCATGCACAAATAGCCCAAGAATATAAGCATGCAACAAGAATAGCTCAAAAAAAGGTTAAAACAAAGCAGAATTAACATGTTAGTTACATACAGAAATGTTACAAAACAGAAAGGAAAAGACAGGCTTAATTTGTCAATGCAAGCTTTAACCATATTTGTTCCCAAACTCTCATAATTTTTTTGAACAATTAACTAACTTAACAAATAAAAATGATGTAAACTGACATTAAAAAACATAAAAAAAGAATTAAAAAAATAGAACGTACACTATAAAGAAAATATAAATTTAAATATAAGAGGGAAAAAAATCATTAAAAAATCAATATACATTTATAATACTCTGCTCTTACTTCTCTTTGGCGAGCATTTATTTGCAAATGTTCTGATTGCTGATGCCTACGACCTTGACGTTTCCACTGCGCGCTACTTATTCTTCTCCTCGATCTGACAAAGATACAACATAATAATCGTCATATACACTCAATTCCCATTAATTATTAAATGCAACAAAATTTTGGTAGAATGAAAAGGATTTTTGTCGATACTACAGAAATAATTAAAAGAGACAATATTTAACCAATTTACAGCAGAGGTATTAAAAATACAAATATTTACAAATGTGACTCTTGAAGTTTCTAGTTTTGTGAACCTATAGTTTTCTTGTTACAACATTTTGTAGTCCAACTGGAAAGCCATTACTGTAATTTAATTGTCTAATTTAATAATTGTTCATTTCAGAATAAAAATAATATCATAGTACTATTTTTCTTGAAATTTAAAATGGACATCTTTCCTGCAATCCGACATCCTTTTTAAATAAAAAGCTTTATTTTTTTTATGCAATTACATGTCAAATCCAGGCTTGAAATAGACAACAGAAGATCTATTCAATAAACTGTAAACAGCTCTATAAATTCTCTATTAACTTGACTGTTTCAAAAGCAAACAAAAACAGATGAATTTGCTGGATTTTATTTCTAATGCTCTTGGTAATTAAACTTTTTTTCTGTAAATAATAAATACTTCAGTGTATATTTTTGTATTTCAAAGTATTTTTATTCAAAAATTATTTGAAAATATTAATACTGATTTATTCCAGATATATATTGCTTTGTTGAGAAGGTAAGTTTTATGATATGTGAAATTATTCAAATAACAGAAAATTCAATGTAACACAAAGCGTTCAATGTATACATTATAAAGATCTTCTACTATATAACATATAATAACCAGGTAGTATAATATGTGGTCTAATTTGAATATTATGGGTTAATATTAAAGGGAGATATAGGGCCATGTTGTAGTACAGAATATTGTTATTGAATTTCTTCATTTTAATGCTATTTAACACACTATTATATATATATTTACATAGTAACCGATAGGGCCAAATTGTGGACCCCCTATTAGGCCTATAATTATTTCCTCTGGTAGGGTACAGCAGTACCCTGAAATATAATGCTTGGTCCAGTTTGAATATTATGAGTCAATATTAAGGGGAGATATAGGGCTAGTTTGTAATACAGAATAATATGTTAATAAATGAAAATTTTCATTCTGCTTTGGGATGATATTATTTATAATGTTTTATATTTTTCTAAAATTTCTTTTTATTCAAGAAATATTTATTTCCCAAAATGTAACATACAGAGAGAAATTACTTTCTTCCATAACAGACTAATAAATATTACTTTACCTATGGGCAACAGGTTCTTCATTCAGAAGTTCACTGTTCAGCAAAGGAAAATGACCAGGAATGTATCTTTTTTTAATAGAGACATCACTTGTTCCTTCAATAGGTTTTGGTAAAGGGGCAACAATGTCTACCTTACTAATTCTCCTTTCAATCTGGCTCTCTGCAAGCAAAGATATATTCTTTAGACAAGCTTACAAAAAATGTTTGTCATACTTCCAAAATTAGATTTGTTATCTTAAAATTTAAATATTAGGTAAGTAGAGTGAATTAACATGTAGAACCGGATAGAAATAAGCACACTTGTAACACCGATATTGTATAACTTGAGAAACAATAAAAAAATACTTTACTAAGCATCATTACATTCAACTATTGGGTGATTATAGTGAACTAGCAAGTTGTACCAGACAGGATGACACACATTTTCAACATGGTAAGAAAACATATATAAAACATGAGAAATAAAGATAAAAAAAAAGATTATTCATTTTAATGAAAAGTTGTATACTGTCTACGCTTTTTAAACTGACACCTTTTTTCCAGTGATATTTTCATAAAACAGCAAATATATAAAGTTTGTTTTCTATTCCATAGATGCAATATTATATTATCACCCATTAGAATATAAGCATAATTTTATTATAGCAACTGAAATTAATTAAAAAAAAATTTTCACATAAAAATCACTATGAAAATAAATGTCAAACATTTTTCCCCCCTCTATAAAAACAAAGTTCTTTCATTGAAAGTGAATATTAGTTTTTGTTTAGAAGAAAGGGAATATTTAGTGTCAGATGTAATAACTTAGGGACAGATAAATAAACAACTTAAGTAATTTCTCACTCTAAATTTAAAATTTTACTGAGTTTTTGACAACTTTTTTAAAGAAACATAATTAGTTTAAATGTTTTAAAGCAATGAAAAACTGTTGCTCAAAAATAAATCTCAAACTGCCATTATTTGGCTGAATTTGAATTTTTAAAAGCATTAATTTATATATTATTTAACTACTTTTTTGATAAAAACTATATTGAGTTATAACATTTCAATACAATACAAAAAGTTTTTCTCAAAATTTAATCTCAAATTGCCCCCATTTAGTTTAATATGAATAGATTACTAAAAAGAATTAAATCATGAACATTTTAATTTATATTTATTTTAAATTTCCTTTAAGAACTGTGTTATCAATATAAAGTTAAGTTTTATAAACCATTCTAAATGGAGGATCAATTTATTTTGCTTTTTGGCATAAAATATAAAATTTATAACATGAATAATTTAAACAATAGTATTACTTTCAAAACTTAAGCCAAACTAATGATTATTATATTATTTTAACTTACCTGTTTCTTGATAAGTCGTACATCTTTCATATGTTGTTACTCTCACCCCATCTCCACAATGTTCACTCTGCAGTAGACGCATTCTAGCATCAAAAAGCTGCAGAAATAAATACACATTTCATAAAGTTACAAATAAACTCATTAACACATATTAAAGTAAGAACTGCTATTAGCAAATGTCAAGAATTTGGTGAAAAGACTGATTTTAAAGTAATGTAACACATGGCATACAACCAGTTTGTAAAAAACAAGCTTTTTTTTTAAATAAATAAAAAAAAAAAAACCTTTTTTTTACATTGACCAATCAAAACTCTGATTAAATGTATAAATGGAAGCATTGTAATTATCTGGAAACAATATCAAAACTGAAGTACTTAATACTTCAAACAAAAATGATAAAATTATTACATAATTATTACAAACTAATCTCTGAATAGAAGGAAAACATTTATTTTATTTCTATCTTAAAAACCTCATGAATTTGCAAAGACTAAGACCTAGTTTCTTAGATACAAATTAAGAGCAAATTAAATTAAATCGGAGAAGAAAGAAAATTTGAAATTATTCTTGGCTCAACAAGTCTTTCTTTCTTATTTATGCATGTATACAAACTACGTATTTAATAAATTGTAAAAGTTCTAGTATTTAACATAAAACTAAATGATTATAATAAAATAATTAAATTGATATTACACGACAATTTTCTTACATGGAAAGTGCTTTGGTCTCTTTTCTTATTTATTATTCAATTTTAACCATCAGATATAAATTTAGGCATTATTTCCCTCATTAAAACAAAACCTTCAATACCAATGAAATCAGACAGTAAAAAAAATATTTTTGAATTAAATCAATGATTGAAAAAAAAAAGTCAAATTTAAATCTCAACCATCTAGACTTAGAGGCTGGGCAGCTCCAAAGAGCAGGGCACATCGATCAGAGGTCTATTCTACCCAAACCTTAAATCATGATTAACAAGAAAGTCTTATAGCTGAAATAAAGCTCAGATAACACCTGACAGGAATATCTTGCAATTCTCAGGCCTTGATGCAATGTTGCCCTAAATGCTCGAACCTTTGAGCAGAATAGACCTCACAATCACAAAGTATATGTTATGAAGTCTCCTCTTCTACATGACAATCTCAACAAACAAGATGAGATACAACCCCCATTATGTAAAATCCTGTATGCAATTACCTTTAAATAAGGATCAGGTTCTTCCCATAATGACACAATTTTGTTGTCTATGAAGGTGGCAAACATTTGAGTTTCAATGAATCTGGACAGGAAGGGCAGATAAGGTTCAGGCTGATCCGATAAAAAAGAAGTTTTATCAAAATTTTGCATCGTTTCTCTCGTACTCAACCACTGTTCCATGTCATGCTGAAAATTTAATAATAACAACAATTTGAAAATAATATTAATGATTAAAATATTAAGCTCAGTTATCAATAACTTGAACATTGATAGCATGTTAAAATAAAAAGCATAAAAAATGTAAATTAAGAATAATTATTAACATAATTTATACAGTAAACTGGCTCTAAGGAGGAATAAGTCCGAACCAAATAATATTTCTGACTTACAAGGCTAGTTCAACTCATCAAACTATTCCATTTACAGGTGTCTTTCTCAAATCAAATTGAATTTATTTTTTGTACAGCTTTTTCTTGGTCATGAAATGATACACACAAAACATTTTGAGTGTTATAGCTTCACAAATATAATAAAATTACAGAGATTGAGCAAAGTAACGAAAATGAGTTATTTAAAAATTCTAATTTTCACAGCTCTTCATTTATCTCTTAGTATCAAAATAGTTTTATATGTGGGAAAAGTATGAATGCTATTTATATTTCACTAAAAAAAGGTTAAGGATTCTAAATACTACAGCAGAAATATCAGTTTTAAAAAGAATTTTGCTCTTGTTGGAGATATTAAGAACTTAATTTTCAGACAAATTCCAGCATAGGTAACATATTCTAATATATACAATAAGATGACACATACTTTTAAAATAAAGTTTAAAAACAAAAAGTGTAACAACAAACCTGATTTGGCTGAATGACAAAACTTTCGTAAGACCTGAACATATGAATGAATCGGCTTAAGAAAATTTCCCTTACAGCATTATTCAGCTTTAACATGTCAATGTATCCTCGGATTTCTTCTTTACCACGACTTCGACTTCTGCTCTCGTTATCTGTCTTCTTTGGCTTCTCAAGATCACTAAGGGTGTTTATCACACCTAAGCAATGACACAATAAATAATTAAACTGCTAATTTAAAAATAAGATTTTAATTTAATTATCTTAAAAAAACGATTATCGAAACATTAAGTTTCTTTCTTTTTTTGATTTATTCTAACATAAAACTTTTATTTGTGAAGTTATTTTGATCAAATGCTTATTTTTTTAGAAATATAGCCTGCCTAAGGGTGTTTATGACACCACACACACACCTGCCTAAAGATGTTTATGACACACAGCAATGACACAATTTGTAATTAAACTGCTAATTTTAAAATAAGATTTTAGTTAAATTTTTTTTATATAAAAAAAGGAAATATTCAGGTTTTTTTTTTGTTTTGTTGTAACATAAATTTTTTTTATTTGCGAAGTCATTTTGTTTAAATGCTTTATTTTTTTTCTTCAGAAATATTGCTTGCCAAAGGATGTTTCTAAGCAGCACAGTAAATAATTAAAATGCTAATTTTAAAACAAGATTTTAGTTTTATTTTCTTTAAAAAAATTTATTATTGAAACATTAAGTTTCTTTTACTTTTTGTAACATAAAAGTTTTTATTTGTGAAATTATTTTGTTTAAATGCTTTATTTATTACTTTTTTTAAAAAGAAATATCGCATGCCACACTCCCTTTAAAACGAATAACCATTGCAAGACACAACGGCTCCAATGCTATTAAATCACTCTGTTTAGAATAGATGTTAAAAAAAAATAATGCTGCTTTTCCGCACAATAATTTTGAGTAGCATATGAGCAGGGTGTTTAGTTTTTATTGAGAAAGATTATGAGTAAGATTTTATCAACTTTGACAAGCTTTTGAAAGTGACATTATTATTTTTGATTATTAAATAAGTTTTCTGTGCCACATTTAAAACTTCACTATGCTACAATATAGCACTGACGCAATGGGATGGGCATCAATAAGTTATCCAGACTACTGGGAGGTTACTTTTTTTCCCCCCACAGGATCTTTAAAAACCAGCTTGAACTTGAACGGCCAACTTTAAGTGAAAATGTTGTTCAAATGTTGTCCTTTCATATGAAGTTTGAATAAAATAATTCTTTTTTACAGGGTTGCCACAGTAAAAAATGAACAAAAATAGTTGCTTTTAGTAGCCTCAAGCATGAAAATAGTCGCCTAAAACTACGAAAATAGTTGCCTGATAGGAATAAAAATTTATCAAAAATAGTAGCCAAATAACTAAAATTATAGCTTAATTATCAAACACTATGATTAGGACTGGGTGATGTCAGAAGTTTTAAATCGTGATACATCGTCAATTGGACATCGCGATTTAGCATATGTTCAAAAATTACCTATGGGAAATCTTTAAATCAATCAAAAATAAATAAAAAGGAATAAATCTATTATAAAACAAAATTAATTCTAAACATATTCTACTATGACATCAATATCATTGCTTAATGTTTTCAATTAAAATAATAAAGAAGTCAAAGGAAAAGCAAACCCAAGCTTTATTTCATTTTTCTTAAATTAAAAATGATTTAAGATTTAAAAATAATAAAACTGTTATAAAATATTTTACATACATGCATTAAAAATTAAAAGAAAAAAAAAACAGTGGAAAACAAACCAAAGAAATGTTAACTTAAATTATTTGTTGAGAAAAAAACCATGCTTTTGAAACATCATTAGACCCTTTTTATTTAATTATTAAAAATAATTAAAAGTAGTATTAACTAGAGTGCCTAGAGTAAAAGAGTGTGGACAAGAGAGAAACGAAACGATTGGTGGAAAGAAACACTTTACCGCCGGAGGCGAGAGTGGAAAATTCGCCATTGGAATTACACAGAGTGAAAATTATCTGCCTCAAAAAATTTATGTTCTGAATTAATAAAGGCATGTAATAAGTTCATTACTTACTTTTTTTCAATAAGAAACTTCACAGTTACAGTAAATGTAAAAATTATGGCTGAAAATTTGGATAGTTATTAGTTATTTGAATTTTTCCTTATTATTACTTACTTGCATGCATATAAAGTTTTGTTTATCTCATTGTAAAGAGAACAAGGTGATGAAATAACTAATGATTACATAAGAATAAATGTATTTACTTTTAATAAACATAATTTCTATCTAAATTACTTATAAATTTTAAGATTTGAGCATTTTTTTTAATCAAAACTTCAGAAGTGCAGAGTTTGGTGATATTACGTTAAAATGTTGGCGTGTTACAATGTTCGCCAAGTAGCATTTGTTTACTTTTCGTTACTAACTTGATAAAATGCTAGTTTGTTTTAAATTTCAACTAATTATCGAAATTTTTGTTTACAAGTTGCTGAAATAAGCAATACCTATTTAGATGAATAAGCGATAATTTTTTCCTGAAAAAGTAATAAATAATAATAAATTATGTAACTTGTTTTATTAATTATTATTTCTGAAATGAATAACATAATCACTATTAATTTTTATATTTTATTTGAGGCATTTATTTAAAGCTGAAGTCTTTTCATAAGTCTTTTTTTTTTTCATTGACGTTAATTTTTTAACAATGTGAGATGCTAATTTTTCTTACAATGTTTCTTAAAAATTCTGTAATATCATGTGCTTTCCAATCTTAAAGTTTATATTATTGATACTTTAGTATATATTCTTAGAATAACAGAACCTTCAGAATAACACCAAATGAGCAAGTGGCGCCAATTTCAGTGTATCATCTGGCAACCCCCTTGGACAAAAATATGACGGCAGCGCATGCGCTCTTGGATATTGTCATCACTCTTTTCAATACAGGCACTCTAGTATTAACTAATGGTCAAATTCTGTACTTAATAAATGTAAAAGTATTTTTACTTATTTGTTATTTTCTTTTCGGAAAATATAATCGACTAAAGATTTATTTGTTTAAAAATGATACTGACTATCTAACAAATTATAAAACAAACAAGTATTGAAAGAATTTTAATAAAAATTATGAAAAAAAAAAAAAAACTTTAAGTATTGATGTTAAATTATTAAAAAGCGTCAAAACAATACTAAACTCTTTATTTAATTTTAAAAAAATTATTTGTTTTAACTAATAGCCAAATTTTTTTAAAACTTTGTTTTCATTTTCTCAAAAATAAAAGCAAAATAAATAAAGGTAAGCTTTGTTTCAATTTTTTTATAATTAAAAACAACTGAACATTTATTGGTTTAAAAATAATCAAATTATTATACTTACCTACATTTAATAAATTTAAAAAAGCTAACTTTTTAAAAGAAATTCAAATAAGAAATACCCCTATTAAATTGTATCGCATAAAATGAAAAACAATAGAAAAAAATCAATGAAGAATCTTTTTTTATTTATATTTTCTTTTCATTGATCTATTGAGTTCAGAACGAAAATTTAAGATAACAGCGATTGTGCAGCAATTGCAAAGTAACAGTAGGTCTACTAAAAATAATTGACAAAAATTGTTAAATTCGGATAAGAAAAAAAAATGGTATGAAATAATGTAGAACGAAACGATCGCTAAGTAGGAAAAGTCTCACTGAAAATAATATCCAAGAAACAGGACAATTATTTCGGACGAAATAAAATATACAACGATCGCAAAATGACTTAAGTCTCATCGAAAATAATCTTCAAAAAACGCAAAATCCCAAAGACAAAAATGGACATAAAGAAACTATGCATTGCGTTCTAAATTACAACGCTGATCCTCGCACGAAACTGGGAGTTCTGATTCAATTCACTCTTCGTCATTCAACATCACAAAACTAACATCATCTTTATAGCAAAACAATATCTACATCTCTTCAGCTAGACGAAATCAAAATCGTCTTTGTCAGTGCGGTAACAGCGTCAGCCTAGCCAAGGATCCTTGCATATTAAATCATTTCAACCGCGATTGTAGTCTTATTCCGGTAGCTTAAATCAGATTTCTGATGCATCGCCTTAAAAAAAAGTCACTACATCGGCCTACCGTTATATGCGTTAAATAAATATTTTGCAATACATCGATTTATCGCCCAGTCCAAACTATTTTCCAATTAAAAATTTTTTTTTTACAAATATAAAAGGTATGCATATTAGAAAATAGGTACCTAAATAAAAGTCGAATTACAATAAAATATGAATGTTAATAGAAGGAAAAAACAATTTAAAACAACAAAACTGCCCCTCAGAGAGAAAAAATAACAAGTACTTTATTAAATCTAATGTTAAATTTGTGGCTTTTTGGACATAAATGATTGTATAAAAGTTTGCTTTCTTTTATTAACGTTCTGATAAGTTAACATTCATTTTCGCGAAAAAACTTCTCTAGGAGTAAAAAAGTCTCCTATTCCTGAAAATAGTTGCTTTTTTTTTAGCCTTTTCAGACAAAAAAAGTCGCCATAGTCGCCTAAGGTTGAAAATAGTAGCAAATAGCATTTTAGTAGTCTGTGGCAACCCTGCTTTTATATAAAAGAAAAATTATAAAGTGTCTCATTTTTTTACACCTTTCAAAACCAATTTACCCCATTTATTCATAAACCGGTTTTTAAAGCTCATAAAAAGTTCATATTTTTTTTTACTTTGTTCTTTAACTTTTCTAGATTCTTAAAATGTTTATTTTCCCTTGACATCATGTAGAAGAGTTTGCTACGGTAGAATTGTAGAGTTTAAAATAATTCTTTTGTTGGATTGCAAAAAATTTAAAATAAATAAATAAAGGATAAGTTTAGTTTTACTCCCCTTAATTCATAAAACTGGTTTTAAATTCCTTAAAAAAAAAAAAAAAAGTCTCTACTTATTATATTTGGAGCTTAACTCTTTCTTCCTGATTCTTAAAATATTCTTATTTGCATTATAATACAGAAGAATTATTATCTCTGGTAAAAATGTAGAGTTTGAAAATTCTTATTTTAATTTAAGTATGAACCGCCGTAGCAATAATTTAACCTTGGCCCCAGTCTGGATTGAAATTGGCTCAATATGGGTCCTATATGAATATGAACCGAGAGATCAATATTGGGATGTTTAGATTTTTTAATATTTTTCCTTTATAGGGCCAATATTGGCCTAAATATGGCCTATTTTGACTGAATAATGAATATAAAATATCGGTAGAATTTGCTCTATATAGGGCTGATATTGGTTATAAAGTGTCTGTAAAATAATGGCCTTTTGAACTCTCATTGAGCAAAGATATTTGAATATTGGTTCAAATTATTTTGCTGCTATGGTAACTGAAAAACACAATAGAAACAAAAAATTTAACCTGTCTTCTTGGCAAGAGCTGCAACTTTTTGTAAGGCTTCACTTTGTTGCAAAACATGACTATGTGTACTGGCAAGACTACTATAGGAGCTTCTGGCACTGCTGTCAGAACTGCTTACACCTGAATCCCCACTATCAAAAGTCCAGGAGAGTTTTCGAAGATGATTTCTTGAAGATCTCTCATTTGAATTGCGATCTAAACCTTTCCCAGTGGATGATACACCAAACATTTTCATTGTGTCAACTAATTCTAATACTAATTCATTTCTGGATGGAAATCTTGGAATGTCTTCTGGAACTTCAACCACCTGACTATCAATGTCAACACAACATAGGTTGGCCTGTATCAAACAAAATAACCACATCAATTAAAACACAGGAAACAGTATAATTTCAAACTATGAAATACACACATAGCTGCCAATAAAGATAGGGAAAAACCCAGTAGATTTTACAAAATAACATAAATTTTATGATAACAGTAGCATAATAAACAAAATATTTTACATATAGGCAAATTTAGTGAATTTTGTTGTCATCAAAATACAATAACTTTTGCACTAAATACTATAAATGGTTAGCAATATTTTCCATTTATGATTGATATTAAATGAACTTCAACTGTTTTTTTTTTTTATTACGCTAACTCATAAATTTGAATACTAGTAGGCAAGTAATTTAGTATTGATAGTCCAAAGATTTTTTTTTAATTGGTCCGAAAAGGGCGTTCTGAATGAAAATAAACTGAAAATCTTAGAACAATAAATAAATTAAATGAGCTTTAAAAAATACAATTGTTTGCATAAATATGGATTATGGTAAAGGTTAGCATCGGTCAACACCGGGTACCTATTTTTTCTTGGGTGTTATGTATTTGTTCATTTTATCATTGAGTTCATTTGAACAGAGAATTTATAAATTTGGTTCTTTTTAATTACAGAAGTTTAAGTTTATGGCCAGTTCTTTAAAGTATGTAAAATTTTAAAAATCTCACCCATCTTTAAAAAAAAGAAGAAAAAAAAGAGGGTCATGAAATAATTTTTAGACTTTATTTAATAAATATTAATAAAAATATAATATATAGAATAATTATAGTAATATAATAAATTAATTATAATTATATAATAATTTAATTTTTAAGTAATAAGCAAATTGAATTTATTTGTTTCTTTTTCATAATCATACATAATCAAACTCAGACCAAAAAATATTCCATCATAAAAGTGCCAGAAAAAAAATTCCCTATAAAAGCTAATTAATCATTAGAAAATTCATTAATGTAAAGTGTACAAAAATAATTTCTTTTGAAAGTAAAACTGTCACCTATTAAGAAAAATAGATTCGCTTACTTCGCATGGGATGGATAATTGAGCTCGTTCTTCCATGCCGCAGCACAGTCCCATAATGTATGGGACAGGTGCATCAAGGAAGTGATGTAAAGATGCAGGCAATATTGGGACGTATACATGTTGCCAAGTGAAAGGAAATAATAACATCACAATACATTCAGCAACAATCATCAACTTATCATAATCTGCAAATATATATAAAAAAAAAATAACTAAAATCTATAATAATATACTAGTACCCAAAATTTTTCAAATTCATTTACTACTAATGAGCTCTGTTAGTTAGTAAAACAAAACCTTTAAAACAAATTCAGGAAAAAATATTGGAAGATGTATATGTGCATCCAATATTTAAAAATTTCATACAACTTGTTTTTCAAAATTTCATATAAGTTGTATTACAAAACAAAAACAGTTTTGCTTACAGTTATCTAATGCTATTGATATTTTTCTAAAAGCACTATCTAATATCAGTTAAAATTTTTATATTTTTGAAATGTATATTAAAAAAATTAAAACCATAACATGAAGCATAAATTCTTTAAAAAATATTAATATAATTATAACAATTAAACATTTAACAGAATTTAATGTCTAAATAAAAGATAAACAAAAATAATTTATATTATTTACCTGCAGAAAAAATGAGAACTTGATTTTCTAAAAGAACACTGCTATATAATAATATGACATTATCAACTCCCAATGTGGAAAAAAGGGTTTGATAAGAGTACTCAAAAAACGGAAGTTCACATGGACCTAAAAAATAATTCTGAGTTACTTTTAAATTATGAAACAATTATATAGTACTTTTAGTCAGAATACAGCTACATAATTTTCAATTCATAGCATAAGAAAATATTTTAAACATAATAAATGTATTAAAAACACTTACAAATATAATAAATATATTAAAAAAACTAATTGCCTAGAAATTTCAATAGATAAAAAGTCTTTAATCGAAATAGTCTACAGTCAGGACTAGAGGTCAATAAATTTGTTGATGACCTTCATAAACTGATAAGAAAAATGTGTCTAAAAAAATGTTAGTTAAGCATTTTGCTACTAGAGGGTGCATTTGAAAGATTGGTCAAGCAAGGAGTTTTATTTGATCTTCAAGACTAGATCTCACAATATACTTTTGTCAGCCAAATAACAAGACTTTTTGTAATGTTAAATAGTTGCTCTTTTAATAAAATTTCAAACAGAAGCAGAAAATTATGCCCATGATGTGAGACATGTTCTGTAGTAACAAAAATTGTATAACCACTATAACAGTTATAAGTATGACTAAATATGTTATCTGAAAATAAAGCAATCATTTTATTAAGTCGTCTACTAAATTTCACCAATTTTATGAAAGTTATTAATTTTTTTACGACTACAGCCAAATTTTTAAATACAATGGAAATTCTGTATATTGCTAGCATAGAATAAGAATTTCTATTTTTAGAATTTGCAACAGCGGAGAAGCTTTGCGTAATAAACTAAATCTTTTACTTTTAGAAATTAGAGATACACAATGAAAAATGAACAAAACAAGCTAATTTGCATAGAAAAGTTAAACAAGATAAGATTAAATGTTTGTTGCACCAATAATACGGAAATAAAAAAAAGATGTAGATTTTGGCTATTAGAAATTTTTGAATCATATGAATTTCAATTGTTAAAATATCGTAAGGATTTTCAAAACATAAATAATTACCTGGTCTTTGGCACAAAACTTGCTGACCAAAACAAGTAAATTTTAAACTTCGATTAGGGGGAGGAAGAGGCACCTCGAATAAAATGTTGTACACATAAGATTCCAAACTATAAATCAAAAATTGAAAAAGGAATTATTAAAAGAAAATAAACAGTATTATAAGCATAAACAAATATTTTATTAAAGGAAGAAACATAATTTTTTAACACATTCTTATTAATTACATAATTTTAATCCAATTTCACTCAATAACAACTTACGTTAGCATTGTGCGATGCAATTCATAAAGTTAGGTTTAAGAATTATGAAACATTAAACAAGAAAAAAAAAGACTGTAATGATTTAACACTGATGTATTATCAACAAAAACCCCAATTTTATATTTTAAGAAAATTTTTTTGTAACATATTCTTATAAATTAATTTGTAATACGGCACGAATATAAATATGGTAGATCCTTGATTACTTGAAATAATAGAGACCAAGTTTACTTTAGATAACCAAAATCTTCAGAAATGGTATGCCGTAATAATTAACATTTATGAAGAAACTTTGAAAATCAAGATATTTTTTTTAAAAATTTATAACCCTTTTTATTTAATTTCAATATGAATTTTGAATGAATATTTCTGTGTAATTAACTATTAAGAGAGACATTTTATATCTATATTTATACAGTCTTATATCTATATTAATACAGTCTTAGCATCTACAGAGGTAGAAATTAAGAAATTTCATTGGTCCTAAAGACCAGTAACGAAAAGCTATTACTACTCCATACACATTCAATATTAATTTTTTTTTCTATCAAAAGTAATAAAGTGAATTTAATTGAAAAATTACAGTACAAAGAATGTGTAATGTCCTCATTATTATGAAGTATGCTATTTTGTAGAAAAAAAACACAGATCAAAACATGAAACTGAAAGTCAAAACACTGTACCATCCCTTCAAAATTATAACTGGCGCAGAGGACCACTGTAATGTTGCTGCATCACAGTTTAAAAGCAGTCATTACAAAGAACACGCAAAAAGATATATTCAGAAGAAGATATTTTTTCCTGTCCTTTGAAGTAAATTTTGATTTTATCATACTTCATTAAAAAAAATTATCACCTTTTCAAATTAAATACATTAACCATTTTGGAATATTTTAATATATCATGTGAAGGTACATTATGAAGATTAAAGACCAGTGATAACATATAAGTCAACCTATGGACTTATACTTCAAAATTTAAATATAAAAGAACCTAAGGAAGCATTTCATACAAAAAAAAAAAAAAAAAAAAACATAAATCATTTATAAATTTGTAGATTTTATTTACCTTTATTAAACAAGAATTTGCACATATTAAACATTAAAATAAAATAAAAAATAGATAACTAAGAGGAAAAGTAATAATAATAGAGTATACCTCATGGCAGGTAGATCCCTGGACATCACCTGGTTATGAAGACCTTCAAGAAACTTTCGGCAAGCCACAACCACAGGAAGCTGCGTTATTAAACAAATACATTTTGTAACAAACAAAATATCCCTTGACAAATCAAACAATGCACCAGAATGGTTATGTGATGATTGACGATTACTAAGCTTAAAAGAGCGAGGAAGTGAGCGAGTACTGCCAACATCAGCAATGCCATGGACACCTGGTACTTTACTACTGCTTAATTCGGTTAAGTGCATAGCCTAAAAAACAATTAAAACTTTAGCATTTATTAAATTATAACAAATTAAAAATAAGTGTTTATATAAAGTTTACATAAAAATAGCTTTTGCATGTAAAAGCATGCTAAAAGAAATACACCAAAACATGTAAATAAAGTTGAATTAATAACATAATTTAAGTCTCAAATGTAAAGAGGATTACAATTAAAGTGGATCTTAAGAGTTTTATAAATTCTTAGCAAATAATGAAAAATAGTGAGTGATCTCTTTTTGTTATTATTACTTTTTTACTCAAACAGATAAGTATTCATTTATTGATGTATTGCGATCTATGAGTAATATTAAATATAAACGTAAAAAAAAAAATAAATAAATAAAAAATAAAATATACAGCAAAATACTTTGTAAATATTATTTTATTATTAGTCATCAGATTGTCTATTACCATTACAATTCCAATTGTCAGGCTATTATAGATATTTTGCTATTATAAAATTGCAAATTTGATTTGTGAAAAGAATTAAAAAAAAATTTCTTTTTATTAAGAACAGAGATTAACAAAACAAAAAATTGAAAATAAATTAAAAGACTTTTGTTTTAATAACACAGAAATATCATCACATTTTAATAGGATTCAACACAAATTATTTAAAAAAAAGAAGGAAATTTTTAAATTGCATTATTCAACAGGGTTGCAGATATTGCACAAACAAGGTTAGGGACAAATTCAGGCTACTCAGTAGAAATCTTTGGTCATTTTTTAATAAAAATGTTAATTTTTTAATTAAAAAAAATGGAATTAAAATTAGAAACGCAATATTTTGTTAAATAAGGCATAATAAATATGGGAAAGCTATCATTCATATATTAAAATATACATTTTTAGTGTTTATTTTAACACATAATTATTATTCATGCCAAATCAACTTACTGTCTAAAAAGAAAAATAATATTTTTTGGTAAGTTAAATATAACATAAATAAACGGATAAGTCAATTTCTTTACATGTTAGTTTGAATTTTTTCAGCTTATGAATAAGACTGTAAATTTAGTTTCATAAATTATATCATATTTTGATTTCTATTATGTTTTATATATATGCTATTTTATTCAGGAATTTTGCAAAACAAAATGATTATTAGTTTTTTTTTTTTTTTTTTTTTTTTTTGTAAAATAAAAAATCATTATCAAAGAATTTTAAGAATATACATAATTTTACTTTCTAAAAATATTTTTAAAAAGTTATAGAAACTATAAAAAGCACTATAATTTAGGGAGAAATTTTAAATAAAAAAAAATTTGTTTAGGAGAAATAGATAGGCTCTCAAAAACTTTCTGTACCCCTGCTCTCTAATAGATTTAAACTAAAAAAAAAAGTTGTGATTTCTTGCGTCTTAGCTAATTACAAGTGAACATATCTGTTATCTTTAGTCATAACTAAGACCCGGATTTTGATGACATTTGCATTTTTTGTCCTTTTGTTACGTCAAGCGTTCAGGCATCATAATTTTTGATCTAGTTGCACCTTTTGATCTAGCTGCTCTTGTATGATCTAGTTGCCCTTTTGATTTATTTTGATAAGTTAACTTTCTAAAATTTTTATGACTGGCAACAGCATTTTTATTCTTAAAAGTTGTTTATTTTGTTTTTTTTAGAATTTGTTTTTTTTTTCTTTGAAAAATGTTTCTTTTAACTTGTAATGTTGTTTAGCAGAATTCTTTGCCGGCTGTTTCCCTCTATATACGAAGAAAATAAATTAAATATTTTTAAATTGTTGTGAAAAGAATTTTTAGTTGTACAAAGTACTTCATTTGGCGCCCGAACAGGGACCACAGCAGATAAAAAAAATGGCAAGCTTCTTCAAAAGCGGATTTAAGAAAGCAGATTTGTTAGTGGTTCTAGAAGAAATTGGAGAGACAGTACCGGTTGGATCTACTTTAGCAAAATTAAAAGACTTGATTTTGGCTAGCGATGAATATAAAAAGGATCCAGAATTCGTAAAACAGGTATTTGAAGATACTGTTAAAGAGAGAAAGAAACAAGAAGAAATGGCTATACTTCAAGAAAAAGAAGCCATAGAATTGGAAAAAGCCCGAATGGCTCATGAATTGGAAATGGCCAGATTACAGGCGCAAAATCGAGAATCGACAATTCAAAATGCCGCCAATTCAAGTTCATCTAATGCCGAAGCTGTTAATGCTAGGCGAAAGTTTACGTTGCCAAAGCTGGAATTTAGGCAGTTTGGCGACGATGTCAAGGAATGGCTTCCGTTTTGGAGCCAATTTCAGCACATAGATAAGGATGCGGACATTGCCCTTGAAGATAAATTTCAGTATCTGATACAAGCTACTGTGATGGGTTCCAGAGCAAGAGAGATTGTAGAAAGTTTCCCGCCAACTGGGGCAAATTATACTAAAGCCATCGATAGTCTGAAATCGAGATTTGGAAACGAGGATCTTTTGGTGGAGATATACGTAAGGGAACTTCTCAAATTAATTATTAATGTTCAGGTGAATAAATCTTTTCCACTTACCTCCTTATATGATAAGCTGGAAACATATTTAAGAGCATTAGACACTCTCGGGGTTACTACAGACAAGTGTGCATCGATTCTCTACCCGATGGTAGAATCCTGTTTTCCGGAAGAATTTTTGAAGGCCTACCATCGGAGTAATTCTTTAACTCCAAAATTAGAAGCCAAAGAAAGGCTAAACAAACTGATGGTGTTTTTAAAGGCAGAAGTGGAGGGTGAAGCCCGAATTAATTTAGCTATGGATGGGTTTGGCCTGCTCAAAGTTGAAGATAACAAGGTAGCTAAGAAGAAAAAAGTTGAATATGAAAAGAATAAATCTCGAGCACCATCAACAGCCGCTGTTTTACACGCAGCTTCTTACGTAAAAGAACAAAGAAGAGGTTGCTTATTTTGTGAAGGCAAACATAATAGTTTCGAATGTTTTTCCGCCCAGAAAAAGCCTTTAGTTGAAAGGCAGGGAATTGTAAGAAGTAAAAAAGGGTGTTTTGCTTGTTTGGCTCCCGGTCACGTAGCTAAGTACTGCAGGAATTTTGTAAAATGCCTGGTTTGTGGTCGAAAACATGTGACACTCATGTGTGAAAATCTAGAACAAATGAGAAAATCAGCTTCGAAAGAGGGAGAAAAGACGCAGACGGAAACATCTGTAAATGAATTTAATATGGCGAATTTAAATCAGACGCCAGAAGTTTTTCTGCAAACTTTGGTTGCCAAACTTGTCGCCAATGGTAAAGAAATGAACGTTCGTCTGCTAATTGATACAGCATCGCAGAGATCCTACATCCTTAATACCGTTGCCCAAAAGATGATGTATACTCCTTTAGAAGAAATGAATGTGGCTCATTCCCTTTTTGGAGGTGTAACTACTGATGTTAGAAAACACAAGAAATATGAAATAAGAGTTACATCGCTGAAAGGAAAATTCTCTTGCAATTTGGAGGTATTGGGCCAAGATGTTATTTGCGAGAAGATATTACCTGTAAACAGAGGTCCATGGTTGAAGGAACTTAAGAGTTTAAAAATTTGTTTAAATGATGTTAGCCAGACTTATGAACAAGTACAAATACTCATAGGAGCAGACATGATAGGCAAGTTAATGACTGGACAGCAAAAGTTTTTGTCAAATGGCATGGTTGCAACCGAAACAAATCTTGGATGGACCTTAATGGGAAAAGTACCTCATCATAAGCCTGGTACCGAAAGTATCGCCATGTCGGTGATATCACTTTTCGTTAAAGAATCTGAGATGGCCGATCTATGGAGATTAGATTTAATAGGAATCAAAGATCCCATCGAGAAGAAATTGAAAAGGGAAAAAGATTTTGAAGCACAGGAACATTTTCTTAAGACGGTAAAGGTCAATGATCAAGGAAGGTACGAAGTCCGTTTACCATGGCAGGAAAACGATATTTTCTTACCCAATAACTTTAACTTGGCAAAGAGGAGATTAGAGCGGACCACAGTTCAATTGAAATCAAAGAATATTTATGATGTTTATGAAAAGGTCTTCAAAAGCTGGCTTGACGAAAAAATCATCGAAGAAGTACCCTCTAATGAAACAGACTTACCAGGAAATTACTTGCCACATAGAGCTGTAATAAAAGAAAGCAGTACCACCCCAATAAGGCCGGTATTCGATGCGTCTGCCCGTATGAAAGGACACCCTTCACTTAACGACTGTTTACACAGCGGCCCTAACTTAATCGAATTTATTCCGGATGTCTTATTGCGTTTTAGAGAAAGAAGTATTGGTATTTCTTCAGATGTGAGAAGAGCGTTTTTACAATTAAGTGTCGCTAAAGAAGATAGGGACTTTTTAAGGTTCTTATGGTGGCAAAATGAGGAGGACAAAAAGTGTAAAATATTTCGACATGCAAGAGTTGTCTTCGGAGTAACGAGTAGTCCTTTTCTTTTGGCATCTGTCATCAGGTATCATATTCAAAATGACCAAGATAACGATGAAGATTTCAAGAAAAGGCTCTTGCAGAGTTTCTATGTCGACAATTCTTTAACCAGTGTAGATACTCCACTTGAAATGGAAGAATTTAAGCAAAAATCTATTGAATTGATGAAAAAAGGGAGTTGAGAAGTTGGGAAAACTCATATTGCCAAGACTTGCCCACAGAATCAACTGTATTAGGTTTGAAGTGGAATAAAGTGGAAGACACCCTCAAGGTAAATATGAGTTGGTTAAAAGAAATCAATATGGAAAAAGTCACTAAACGATCTATTCTGTCTATCGCTCACCTCATTTTCGATCCTATTGGATTTACCACTCCAGTCATGCTGTGCCCAAAGTTAATACTACAAAAGGCATGGGTGATGGGTGTTGCTTGGGATGAAGAGATTAGAGAAGATCTGAAAAAAGAGTTTCTTCAGTGGTATGCAGAATTGAAAATATTGGAAGAAATTGAGATACCCAGGTGGATTCAAGTTAATTCGGAAAACCTAGAGAACTGTTCCTTACATACATTTTGCGATGCCAGTAAAGAGGCTTATGCAGCTGTGGTTTTCTTAAGGATTGAAGAAAAAGATGGCGTTAAAATCAGTTTTGTGTCAGCGAAGTCTCGTATTACGTCACTCAAAGGAGGGACCATACCAAGGCTAGAGTTAACTGCTGCCTTGGTGGGAGCTAGACTCTCACAATCAGTTGTACAAGCTCTCGACTGGAAGAACATCAAACAATATTTTTGGAGCGATTCCACAACAGTTCTCGCTTGGATAACCAAAGCAGAAAATTGGTCAGTTTTTGTTAGGAATCGCACAGATGAAATAAGAAAATTGAGCGACTTCTCCTCCTGGCGCCATGTTGCAGGAAAATTGAACCCGGCAGACCTTCCTTCCAGAGGATGTTCTTCTAAAACATTGAAAGCTATGAAATGGTGGGAGGGTCCAGCCTGGTTGAAAGAACCTATCTCAACTTGGAATAGTACCACAGAGATTGATGTCCACAATGACGAGGAAGTTGTAAAAGAACGGTCAAAGTCTGGTGGTTTTCTGACCACTTGCAACCAATTGACAATAGAAGACGGGTCTCAATTGAATCCTAACTTCGACAGAGAAGAAATAATATCTGGCCAACGGCAATATTTAACAGTAGCAACTTGCGACATTAATGTAGATCTTTCATGGATTTTATCTTACTTTTCTAAATATTCAAAGTTTCTACGAATGATAGCGTGGATGCTGAGGTTCACAAAAAATTCACAGATCAAGAAAGAAGAGAGAAAAATTGGGGAACTGAAAGTGTCTGTGCTGATAGCTGAGACAAGGTTAGCAAAACTAGTTCAGCAAATGGTTTTTGCCCCAGGAGACATTAACAGGCTCAAAACAATATCTGTGTTTAAAGATGAGGGAGGCCTACTACGCGTCAAAACCAAGTTGACAGAAAGGAAAGACGACGCTGATTTTATAGCTCCTATTCTACTACCTAGCAAACATGACCTTGTTGACTGCATAATTTTGGTTTTGCATCTGAAAATGTGCCATGCTGGTTTAAATGTATTGATGTCTAAACTAAGAGAAAGGTTTTGGATAATCAAGAGCAAAAAAGCTATTAGAAAGGTACTGAACCGATGTATAAGATGCAAGAGACACGAAGCCAGACCAATCCAAACTGTTCCTGTGGTCTTACCAGAAAATAGAGTCAGAGATGCGTCTCCTTTTGAAATCAGTGGAATCGACCTATGTGGCCCCCTAATTCTTAATGACCAATCGAAAGCGTGGGTCGTCCTCTTCACATGTGCTGTGTACCGCGCCATCCATCTAGAACTGATACAGTCACTTTCCACACATGGTTTTTTCTTGGCTCTTCGAAGATTCATAGCCCGAAGGGGAAGACCAAAGGTCATCTATAGTGACAATGGAACAAACTTCGTGGGAGCCGACAACTTATTCAAATCTATAGATTGGAACGCTATCGAGATACAATCTTCGATAAATCGAATTCAGTGGTACTTCAGTCCTCCTGCTGCTCCATGGTGGGGAGGTTTTTGGGAAATCATGGTGAAGCTGATCAAGACCCTTTTGAGAAAAGTTTTAGGTAGATCTTCATTGAATTACGAAGAACTGCAAAGTGTTCTTATCGATTGTGAAAGTACTGTGAACTCAAGACCACTAACGTATGTTTCCGAAGACTCCAATGACCTGATTCCATTAACACCTGCGTTGTTCTTAGGTGAGTTAACAGAGATGGGTGTTCCAGACCTGGATAATATAGACAGAGTAAACCTAAAGAGAAGATTTCGTTATCAACAAAATCTAAGGGAAGCTTTAAGAAAGCGATTTAGGGTCGAATACCTCGGAAAATTAGTAATGCGCTCGTCCAAAATTAAAGGCAATCAACGAATAGCTGTGGGAGATATCGTCCTAATTGAAACCGAAGGTAAAAAGAAGGTCATCTGGCCAATGGGAAGAATAACAGAAACCTACGTAGGAAAAGATGGGCACATAAGAGTAGCTCGCATTAAAACCACTACCGGAGAGATGGTTCGACCCGTTCAAAGAATTTTTCCTCTTGAGATATCTTGTCCGGTGGAGGCTGCTGAAACAAATGATATAGCGGAATCTCCTGAAGGAAACGTTTCAGTTACTGATTCCTCAACTCGAAGAGTCATAACAAGGAGTGGCAGAATTGTAAAGATTCCGACTAGATTTTTTGACTGAATAGTCTCCTTCAGAACTCTTGTAACTTTAATTTTCATAACTCTAATTTGTTAGTAGTGCATATAGTAAGCTTGACTGATTGTTTTGATTAATATTTTGATGTTATAGTTAATCAAAAGGTGGGAGTGTTACGTCAAGCGTTCAGGCATCATAATTTTTGATCTAGTTGCACCTTTTGATCTAGCTGCTCTTGTATGATCTAGTTGCCCTTTTGATTTATTTTGATAAGTTAACTTTCTAAAATTTTTATGACTGGCAACAGCATTTTTATTCTTAAAAGTTGTTTATTTTGTTTTTTTTAGAATTCGTTTTTTTTTTCTTTGAAAAATGTTTCTTTTAACTTGTAATGTTGTTTAGCAGAATTCTTTGCCGGCTGTTTCCCTGTATATACGAAGAAAATAAATTAAATATTTTTAAATTGTTGTGAAAAGAATTTTTAGTTGTACAAAGTACTTCACCTTTAAAGCATTTTTTTAGATTTATAGGGCTTTTTTCTTTAAAATTTGGGGCGTATTTTGCATTTTAAAGCATTTTTAAAATTTTTTGTTAATTTTTTCTAATTTTTATTATTTTTTATCGTTTTTTATTATTACAGTGGCTTTTAAACAATGAAGAAAATATCTAGGATATTAACAGGTGAAACAACATCTTTTCAAATTGAAAAAGAATTGTCAGTAAGTGTGACCGTCCTTTTCAAGTACGCACCAATAACATCAGAAAGAAGCTTCTCCTAGCATACAAATTTACATTCAGACAAGAGACGCTTGTTTACATTACAAAATATCAACAACAACAAAAAATTATAATCCAATGTATTTCTGATATTTAGTAATATTATGAGATGGAAGTTGTTATATTCATTTAAGTTTCTATACAAAATGAAAATGTTTTGGTGTCAACATATTTTCCTTTTTTTTGTTATTTTAGGATATAAAACATGTTTTTCAAACTTTAATAAACGTAGAACAAATATTGCATTGTTTTATATTTTTTGAAACGACTCATAATAATTTTAAAGAGTAAAACATTGTTTTAGTTCAATATTTTTACTTCTATTTAAGTCATGTAATAAGGCATTTTTAGCGCAATTTTCGCATTTTAAGGGCATTTTTTGCACTTTTAAGGGCATTTTTTGCACTTTTTAAGAGCATTTTTTGCACTTTTTAAGGGCATTAATTGAGATTTTTTAGGTCATCCAAATCACGGCTCTAGTCATAACACAGTCAACAAGTTCATTGTAGCAGATAAAACTGAAACCTGATAAAATAAACGCCAATTCTAAATTACAAACAAATATAGAATAGTATAAACAAAAAAAACATTATTTGACAAACTTGCATTAATTTCATTGGGGGGAAAAAAACATGAAAGAGCCATTCACATTGTATGTGTCAGCACGAATATTAAGACAGAAGTTACAGTGCAACCTGCTTTTAAGCAAAAAGCAAAAATTAACATAAAAGAAGATTTTTATGATTTGGGGGCAACGTCTCATACAAAATACAGTTACAAAGAATCACTTTATAGTACAGATTTTAAATAGAAAATTATAAATTACAAAACCATGATGAACAAATAAATGGAAGTTTAAATAAATTGTTTTTATTCAAATCGACCACCATTATCATCGACTACTAAAAATAATCTCTTATGCCATTGTCTGATGCCGGCACAAATCATATTAGGAGAAAATTTGGCCCATTCACGGAATCAATAAGCTCTGAGTGTCCAAACTTCTACGCTGCTTTGCATTAACTAGATTCTAGAATCCCCCAAACAAAGCAGTCAAAAGGATTTAGATCCGTTGAAGAAGGGGGCCACTCTTCCGGCTTAATAAATTCTGAACAATTGATATGGAGCTATGCCTGTGTTTTGGTTCGGTGTTAAGGTGCAGAACTTTGCTGAAATATCAACTCGATTTTGGGATACAATGTGCCAATTTTGTAACCTTTTTCATTTTTGCACAGTTGTCAAACCTTGAACTTTTCTTTCGTGATTAGGGCAAATATATAATTTATATAACTTGCATAGTTCTCTGACTCCTCTTCAGCAGCCATTTTATTAACAGAGCATTGTGGATTTCTTCGTATCTTTTCTTGAATTCTTTTAATGCGCTATTTTGTACAAACTGAGAGTGGACGAGCAGACCTGGATCGATCTTTACAGCTATTAGTGTCTAACAATCGATTTATAGTTCTATATATAAATGTTCTATTAAACCCAAGAGATTTTAATTCCACTGCAGAAAATACGCGATCGAAAAGCTGTTTGTCTGCACTTATAGAATGTGCCACTCACAAGAATTGTGAGAGGCAAATTGTTTTACTAAAGGATTAAAATTAATTCCTACTCTTTTGAGTGTCACAATATTTAGTAACCATTCTGTAGGAATGTCATATTTGCAGGCTTTAAAAAGCAAATAACTCAGTTTAAAAAATTCAAGCAGTCATTTTTAAGAAAATAAGCCTTAGTGAGATTTACACTTACAATAACTTTTATTAATTTCCATAGGTTTGAAAAACTTGTAAAAATTAAAAACTGCATGCAACAGAAGTAACATATCATAGTATATATGTAATAGCTAGTTTTCAGTTTTTAAAAAATATTTACATTTCTAAACTTTTTTAAAAATTGGAGTAAGAATCAATAATACCAAGACTTATTTTCACAAAAATTATTCGAACTGCTCGAATTTTTCAAACTGAGTTACATGCTTTTAAAGAATATTCTTTGAAAAATGATTTATAAAAGGGGGACTTGCCCCAGAATAATTTAATTTGAACCTGTAAACAATATACAGAAATTAATTCTTCATAAAAGAATTAAAGAAAAATTATGAAATATTTTAAAATTTTAATACAAACAACTTTAATGATACATATTTTTTGTGAGATTTTCAAATATATTATACCTGAAGAGTATGCATGGCATCACATATTTTCCTATCATTGACTTCTTCATAGAAAGTAAAGCATTGACCATATGTTCGGGTGCCATCTTCCTTAGTTATAATGAAAGAATGGAAATATGGAGCACGTTTATGTTTTTGCGAGCGAAATGTAAGTCCTTTTGGCAAGCACAGCTAAAAAACAATAGAAAAATAGTACATAGCTAATATATATTTCAGCCATACACTAATAGTATAGATATGGGATTCACAATACTTCTTGGTTATAGATATAGCAATCATGTTTAAACATTAAGTTGTCTCCAACTCAGCATTAGTTTCCATATTCAGAACTTAAAAATTGAGATGCATTGCCAATATTTATAAATATAAAGCTATATTTTTCCAATTTATTACTTTTACACCAATACTTTTGTTACCTAAATAAAATTTATCAACATTCTTAATAATGACATATTCAATAATTATTGTATGTATTCTCAATATTATATTTTTGATATGTTACACTATTGATAAAGATCAAGGTTTAATTGTATTCCATAATTATGGCTATCATTGATGGCAATATTGCCATATTTTATATATCTATGTGCATTATTGGCTGTCTGAAAATTCTCCTAAGGAGATATATAATCAAAAGTTATAGAAATAATTTATGAACCTGGAAATACTACCTCACATTGTCGAAAAATATGTGTTCTGAAATTAATAAAGATTATTGTAACTATTAGTATTATGGATTCCTTTGAAGATTTTGAAAATGTAATTTTGATGTGAAAGAAAGGTAGAAAAACTGTAAAGTGCAATGCAATAGTAACAATGAAGGCTAGATATCTCTATGTCTGTCGGAAAAAAAAGTTATGTTTAAAAAATTTAGAACATAACTTTAATGCTATATACTGTTATAAATTACATTATAACACTGTAACATTGTTATAAATTAAAGGTGTCAGAATATTTTGCGCAAAACAACTGCAGCAAATAACTTTAATGGCAAATTAACTTTTTTTTATGTTTTATTGAATTGAATAAATATTAGGAATTCTGATGTAGATTGAAGAAAAAGTACGAAATCTATCTCCAAAAAATAAAAATGTTATGAATTCATAATTAATAGATTCATAAATGTAGATTGAAGTAAAAGTATGAAATCTATCTCCAAATAATAAAAATGTTATGAATTCATAATTAATTAATTTAAAGAATCGATGCAGCTTCAGCATTAGTTTCTCGTGATGTACAGATCCATTGAAAACCTCTGATTAGCAGTCTATTATAATAATTATTACACACACGCAAGTACATATACATCTCTACAAATAAATTTTGCCTTATGCCCTACTTTTCGTTGGGTCACCCTGTTTTGAAAATATCTAAAATAATATAGAGTCATCCTAAAATATAGTGCACTCACACATTATTAATGTTGATGTTAATTAGATAAATAAGTTTGCTCACCATGCCCACAGCACTTTTGTCAAAAGGATTCCATGGCACATTTTCAGGATAATGTGATAAAACTTTTGACCGATATGGTCTGTCCAATGGAGTACAGTGCAAACTTTCACCTAAAAATAAATAAATAAAGAATTAGATACAGGGTTAGGTTTATAACATGCCAGAGAAAACACTATCAATAACCTACTTTTTTCCTTATGGTAACATAAACAATAAATTTTTTAACAAAATTTTCTTAACAATTAGCAATTAATATTGCTTTTCAGAACACATATAGTTATATAATTATTTTAATATGCTATCAAATAGTAATGATTAAAAATAAGTTTAAAAAAATTAAGGATTTTAAAAATTTTATTTTGTTACTGATATATCCATACAGCATTGGAACTTTTTACAATATATTTGTACATAACTTGAAATATTTATGCAAAATTTATAATTAGCAATAAACTAATTAAACAATTACTGCTATCTTGTTGAATTTTAGCTTTTATTAAATTAATGCAAACCACAATTATATATAAGATGGCATTTTTAGTAATCAGGGTTCACTGTATTGAAGCATGCAAGAGCAAGTGACTAGTTCAGCACAGATTTAGTTACTTAGTTATAAAAATATCATTATCATATTTTGTCTAATAATTGTAAGTCATTTTTGTCAAATATTTTTTATAACTTTTTTTAAAAATTTTATGATTTAAAACACATTTTTTCTTCTAAATTTTAAATAATTGAATTAATATGAAAATCCAACATCACCAAAGATGAGGGTTTTTGAGATCTTTGACGAAGAAGTTTTAAACATGACTCTGATAGTAAAAACTATGGCAAAAAAATTATCCTTTGTCCAAGAACTTAGGTGTCTCACTTTGATTAGATACAATAGTTCCATATCAGAAGAACCTTCAATCTGTGTCCAAACATAGTTTAAAACTAGTTCTGTGTTTGGACATTGATGATGGTTCGTCATTACAGAACCAAAATTATAGCAGAACATGAAATATCATTCTTGAAGTACTAGGCAGACTAAAAGTCTTGCACTTACTATTTTCATGAAAATTTAGAAACAATTTTAACAAAGGCAATAAAAAAACTTTTTGGGGAGATTTTTGTATTGTGATCTGTGGCAGAATAGTTGCCAACCCTTGGCAACTTCTAGACAGCAGCCAGAGAGAACTTAACTAAACTAAACTAAAAAAACAACATCACAGAAAGGGACCAACTCGAAAGGAATAACTGGTAACCACACCTGGGAAAACATCTGAATGTTTTTGTTGTTTTTTTTTTTTCCAAGTTTAAAATATATTGGGCACTTTGGCGATTGTAGCTGGCGCGACAGATCACGATACAGAAATATCCCCAACTTTTTGTTCATTAAAACCATAGAAGAATATAAAAATGCAAAACAGCTAAAAATCACAAATATTAGTTTAAAATTTTTTTTTTTTTTTTACAGTTCTAATGTTATCCACATTTCATTAAAATTTATTATGTAAAGTCTAATAAAAATCTTGCATGATTTTAAAACAAATGATGAAGATGTGAATTGTAACACATTATAGTTAAAGAAAATATAAAAAAATCTCCCCATATTTCATGACTGGAAAGTATAAAATATGAGCCGTACGTGTAAGGTTAAAATACCATACATTAATTTCCTACCTAGTATCAACTCAGTGGAGAGATGATAAATTTATAGAAATTTTGAGCAATGCATAGTGTCTCAGTCTTCAAAGAAATTCTGTAAGCTGTCCAATATCCATTATAAGAGTTGAAGCTTCTCTCATTGGAAGATGTGAGTACTGGTAGAAAAAGGGAATGACTCAATAATTTTAGCATTTGGAGCATATTCAGGAGTCTCATATGTACATTTTATACTTTTCCAGCATCAGAATCAGTGTTAGTGAAGCATACTTAATCTTCAGTTTCTTCCTCTCTGCATGACTTGTTCAGCGTATTGTTGTAGCAATTCATTTATTTTTGAAAGAGATTTGGGTTAAATACACAGAGAGTATCTTTATATCCAAAACTCTAAATTCTAGAATTTTTTCTTTAGAAGGCCAACCCATGGCAGGGTTCTGTCCAGGCCAAATTTACTACCGTTTAGCGGTACCTTCACAAATTCATTTTTAGGAAAAACGGTAGTTTCACAAATTCAACTTTAGGAAAAACAGTAGTTTCACAAAATACTTTTTCTTAAAAGAAACGTTAAATCGATATTTTTACCATATTTTTGTGTTGATTTTTTAATATAATTTTTAATTTTTCACAAATTATGTCTAAATTTCCACAAAATAGGTACCTCTCAGAAAAACCTAGACTGACCCCTGCATGGTTTTCCAAGGTGCCAAAACATGCAGAGGCATTGCACATCTTTACAAATTTACCTAGTATCTCACTTAAAGTCTAAAACTATTGCATTTTGCCCTACTTCAAACATTTTTAACTGGAAATTCCAGACTCTGACAATAGAATTTCTTCTTATGGGGTATTTTTTGTGCTTTTCTTAGCTTCAATCAAATATTGCTGGGCATGAAATTAACAGAGGTTTAGTCCACTAAAACCTGGCTTGGACTACAAATAAAAAATTATAAATGGTAGGGCAAAATAAAAATAACATGAGAGATTTGATTTTTTGATCTGTGCTTTTGAAACATACTTCATTATAATTCTTCATTATAGTTCTCTTTACTTTTGAAAATAATTTGCCTTTAATAATTTTTTTTAGAAATTTGATTTATAAATAAGTAATTTTAATATTAAATTTTATATTTTTTTTAGAAATTTGATAGAGGAATGAGAATGGATCAAATGAAGTGTAGACAAATTAATGAAATTTTACAGCTGGTTAAAATTTTTTTGGAAAATTCGATCCCTGTAATACGTTTAACTTGTTCTCATTTACAAATTTATGTTACTTCTTAAACCCATGCATAAATTCATTAAAAAAGAAACAGCAATGCAAAATAATTTTGATGGGGAAGAAAGCAGACAAATCAACAAATGAGGAAAGTTATTCAAATAAAAGTTTTAATAAGATAAAATGATATTTAAACACATCTAAACTGTAAGATAATAGAGGAACCCTATAATGATTTGTTTTACGATAAAACTGAAGAATTCTTAATATTGTTTCTCAAGAGATAAACTAGCACATCGAAATATTATTCATATTGTAAGCTGTCCAATAGTAACACTAAGGACTAATTTTAAAAACTAAGTACTAATTTTATTCTAATATACGCACAATTGCAAACTATTTATAAAAAGAAAAAAATATATATACATGAAACTGAAGCAAAATTATATACATTTTTAACATTGACAGTAATCTTCATTCAAAGCAACACTAAGCAAATCAAGGATTTGCATGATATTCATAAATACCAATAAATATTGGGCCACAGATTTGTTAGAAATTTATCATTGTTTTTATAACTAAGTTGATAAATTTTTTATCCCGTTTTAAAAAAATAATACCTGCTAACTGATCTGGCTCCAGGCCAGAACACAAATCAAGTCCACATATAACAAAATAATCAGCCAATCTTTTATCAACCAGGGGAGGAGGTGAATCAGACATATTTTACTTATTAATAGTTTTTAAAGTCATCATGCAGTATTTTTTATTAAACTAACTAACATTTCCTATAACACAACTCGCCATCTTGTTTACAGCTTAAACGGGCCTAAACAGAGGTTTTGAAACACATTTGCGCATGTCAATCACCCCCATGATTAAAATTCGCGATCGCAACGAACTATAGGGGGCGTTGTTGTATGTGCCGAATCCCTGCGATTTCCACATGAACAATCATTCAGTTACACTGGAGACGTCTTTAATGCAGCATGTAGCATTGTAACGTTCCATCTTTATTCTGGCTGATTAAATTTAAAAAAGAAAAATGCTTGTTTTCTTTCTTATGCAAACGAAAACAAAATGGTATCTCCTTTTTTTTTAGAGAAAGAACATTCAGAACACATCGGAAAAATATTTGTAAATAAAGAGAAAAAAATAGGTATATTCTTATAAAAGTTCAAACCTAATGCCTGAGAAATAGTTTTACTAAATTTAATGGTATAACATGAAAGGCCCATTTAAATTTTAACGTAAAATAAAGAATGCTTACGAAACAAAAAAAGAACTATTCTTTTTTTGTCGCCATTTTTAGTGTTACGAAAATGAGTCTTTGGGACTTTCCAAAAACAAAACAAAATGCAATTTTATTTTTTTAAGAGCGAAATATTTTATGGAGTGAAATATAACGAAAATGTACCAATACCCATAACATGAAACTTTATCTTAGTAAAAGTCCGTTTTGGAAATGTTATTTCATTTTGAATTTTATTTATTAGAGTTCATAATGGCTATAGAATCAGGTGAGAGAAAAGTTAGTTTTGAATCTATGCTAAACTCTGTATCGGCCCATTTTCCACCGAAATCCGATTGACTACTTTGATTTTAAACAAAGTGTTTCATTTTAAGATTTTTTCCAAAAATTTTAAGTGTAGATTGGCGGCACTTAAAAATCTGCCAAATCTGTAGCTGTGGTTAATACGTAAGTACCGAATTTTTCTTCCATACTTTTCTGAATCATATTACTTCAAATATTAGAATATGCAAGAAGTATACATAAACACATAATTTAATACCATTTAATTTTTCAAAAAAAGTATTTTGACAACAATTTTATCAAAAAATGATGAACTAAAAAACGTAAAATAAAGAATTCTTAGGATAAAAACGATTTTAAAAATTCCTAATTTTTCAATAAAAACTTTCGTTTTGTTTTTTTTTTTTAATTCTTATAGTATTTAATCAGACGTAAAAAAACCATTTTGTAGAGAACGATCATCAAGTAAGAAAAAAAATTATTTACAAGCAAATTTTTTATTATAAAAATCATAACACTTACCTGATTTATAAGTCCGGAGAATTCCAAAATGATATGTTCTTTGTTTGAAAACTTTATTCTCAAATAATATATACATAGTTTATCCCTTCATTACTTTTAGGTAACATACCACACATCAAAATTTTATAATTGTAAGATCTCGATATGAATTTTAATATGTAGCTTAAAAACAGAATAGCTGAAATCTAGTTGAAATTCTTTCAAAACTTAAAAACACTTACCAAGAAAACGATAAAAAATTTATTTATAATCAGCACAAAAGATACTTTTTCAAGTAATTCGGATTATTCTTTATTGTTGTTTTCTGAATTATGTAGATACAGAAATATATACTATTATATGAAGAAGAAGAATATTCTATAACTATTACAGTTCTGTATGGAATTCATTGGAACACATTTATTCATTGGAATGACAAAAGCAATGTTGATTTCATTTTAATTTGTAATGAATTGAAGACAGAAAAATTATTTTACCGCAATACACACATCTGTAACAGCAAGTGATCATGAAATCATGTTATGTTGTTGGTAATAGAAAGGTAAAAAATATTGAGAAGTTGTTCTTCAAATGCTTGGCGTGTTCTGCTTCAATGTTTGGCATGTTCTGATTAGTTTTTTCAAGAAGTTTTACCTTTTCTTTAGGGAAATTTTGCTTCTTTTTTTATGCTAAGAAAATGGCGTCCGTCATTGCCAATGGTTATGTGGGAACTAATGCACGATATTTACAGTCTCCCGCTAGATGGCGTATCGAGTGTTGCGATCGCGAATTGTTTATTGATGTGTGTCAAAAGGAAAAAAACAACTTGCGATTCACGCAACCATTCAATTGCTCGTGAAGCCACAAATCCACAACCAGGCACGCGGTTTCATACTCAGATGCAGTGAAAATAATCCTTTAATGACAAATTATCAAATATCGCGTGCTTTTTTCGAAATAATTTTGAAATAAAACTTTAAATGGTTTTATTGAAATTTTTAATTGGTTTTCATTGGTTGAGTCTCGCGAACGGAAATGATATAGAAAAATTTTAATCCTTATATTGGCAATATGTTTAATGATAGATCTGAGTTGTCACTAGTGCTATCCTCCGGTAGCAGACGTAATTCATGTTTGTGTTGATATTTTGAATATTGTACAGTTTTTTTTTCTCAATAAGGTGTGTTATTTGTGCTAAATGCAAATCGTTTTATCGAAAATATCCCAGTTTTTAATATCATTTAACTTTAAAAGAGCAAACTTCTAGTATATATTCCTGAATCCGGTTGTTTATGTTTGTGAAATAATTGTATTCTTTAACATCCACATTGATTTGGTTCTGTTAATTATCTGTCATGTAATAGATTTTTCTTTTCTTTTCAGGAAACCAAATTACTTGGTCTTCAGAAATTTAAAATTGAGAAGTGGTTTGTAATTGAAAAATAGCCAGGATTTAATAAAGTCTAAAATGGTATCCTAAAGAATTTTTGTCTCTTATTAATTTAATTTTTAAAATATTTAGTCTACTTTTGACAATATAAGATTTTTTTCTTGTGAAGTTCAAGTTAAAAATGAGTTTCAAAGCGCATGCTGTTCATATTTAAAGGTTTTATGTGTAATAGTTAGCAGGATAATTTATGAGAAACAGAAATTAAAAAATTTTGATTTATCTTCTGCAGGGCCCACACTAAGGACTTAAAATTATTTGCCAAATATTAAAAGTATTAGCTAATTTTCAAACTTCTGAACTAAAGGCAAATCTTAATTTTTTTATTTTTTTTTTTTCACATATAAAACTTTAAGCCCAAATACTATTTCTTTTAAGACCAAGTAATTTTGAAAGTTCTTGGAACAATTGATACTCAAATTGCGCACCCTGTTCAGTTGTAATTACGCTTGGAATACCAAAGCGAGCGATCCAATTTTTCAATAAAGCATCAGAAACTGTCTCTGCTCGAATATCAGGTAAAGGAATGGCTTCTGCCCATCGCGTGGAGCGATCAATTATCGTAAGGCAATAACGAAATCCTTCTGATGATGGCAAAGGTCCAATCAGGTCTAGATTAATTTCTTGAAATCGTTGACCAACTATAGGATATTTTTGTAATGGAGTATGGTTATGTTTAGAAATTTTGGATTTCTGGCATTTCAAACAACTTTTGGACCAATCGCGAATGTCTTTGTTTATTGATGGCCAAATAAATTTTGATGTAACTAATCGAACAGTCGCTTTAATTCCAGGATGTGAGAGGTTGTGAACACTTTTGAATACTAGTTTTCTAAAGTTAATTGGAATAAATTGCCTTTTAATTTTTGTGGTAGTATCGCAATATAATGAATGATTAGAGCCAAAAATAGGAACTAACTCAAATTTCAAAGAAGAGTTTTGAGATTTCATTCAATCTTTTAACTCATCGTCAATTTCTTGAGCTTTGGCTAAAGATTCAAAGTCAATTTCAGAAGTAATTCTTATTTCTTCCAATCTTGATAGAGCGTCTGCGACCATCTTATCTTTTCCTGAAATGTGTTGAATTTCTAATGTGAATTGGCTAATGTACTCCAAATGTCTTTGTTGTCGGGGTGATGCTTTCTCCAAGTTTTGCCGAAAAGCGTATACCAGCGGCTTGTGATCAGTGAATAACGTAAATTCTCGACCCTCCAACAAATATCGGAAATGCTTAATTGACGAATATGCAGCTAGCAGTTCATAATCATTGTACATATATCATAGGTACTATAATTCTTTTGTGTAGGTGTTAGCCGAACAGAAAAAAAACCTAGCGGTTGTCAATCATTATTGACGAGTTGTTGCACCACTCCACCTATCGCTATATTGGAAGCGTCTACCATAAGGGCAAGTTTAGCAGATGGCACTGGGTGAGACAAAATTGCTGCAGATTTTAACAATTCTTTGGATCTCGTAAAAGCATTTGAAGCTTCGTCTGACCATTCGATAGTTCGATTATCATTCTTTTTGCTGTTTTTTAAATAATCATATAAGCATGCTTGGTGTTGAGCTGCTTGTGGAATAAATCTTCTGTAGAAATTTATAATTCCCAAAAATCTTCTAAGTTGTTTGACTGTTTTGGGTTTGTTGAAATCTTCAATGACTTTGACTTTTTCTTCTGTCGGGTGAGTTCCTTTTAGCGAAACAGTGTGGCCGACAAAATTCACCTCAGGCTTAGCGAAGTTGCATTTACTGAGATTTAATGTTAATCCAAGTTGTTGCAATCTCTCAAACACTGTGCTGAGATGTTGTAAATGTTCCTCTTTAGAGCGCGATGCAATTAGTATGTCATCCAGATAGACGAAACAGAATTCTAGGCCACGTAGGACGGCGTGCATGAATCTCTGGAATGTCTGCGCTGCGTTACGAAGTCCGAAAGTCATCAAAGGAAATTCGAACAGTCCGAATGGCGTACTAATAGCTGTTTTTTCTATATCTGCTGGTTCCATGGGAATTTGATGATAAGCTCAATGAAGATCTAATGTAGAATAAACCGTACAACCTTCTAATTGGTGCGTAAAATCATGCAGGTGTGGTATAGGGTATCTATCTGGTAATGTGGCTGCATTTAAAGCAAGATAGTCTCCGCACGGTCTCCATTTGCCATTTTTTTTCTTGACCAGATGTAATGGGCTAGACCAAGGACTGCTCGATTGTCGGCATATGCCACGCTCAAGCATGTACTCAAATTCTGCTTTGGCAATTTTTAGTTTCTCTGGAGCCAATCTACGCACTCTAGATGTTATGGGTGGACCTTTTTTAACAATAGCGTGAGTGACATTATGGTTGACGTTAACTTTATTCAGTTCTATTTTTTCCGAAGATAAGTTTTTGAATTCTTGCAGTAGAGAATGAATATCTGGATCTAGATTATTACTATTGAGGGGTGTTAAAAATGAAGATGGTCCTTTGATTATTGTAGCTGAGACTGTTAATGATGTTAAAGGATCAAGCAAACGTTTTTGTTTAATGTCTACCAAAAGTCCATGTGCCTTAAGAAAATCTGCGCCAATTATTGGCTTTGAGACGTCTGCTATGATGAAATTCCATTTGAAACGTCTTCTCAAGCCTAAATCTAAACTGATAAGTTGCTTGCCATAAGTTTTGATTGTACTTGAATTTGCAGCATAAAGTTTAAAATCAGATGGGAACAGCGTATTGGGTTTTGGCGGTGGAATTACAGACACGTCAGCCCCAGTGTCAATAAGATAGTGCCTTTTGCTTGACTTGTCAAAAAGAAAGAGGCGGCAATTTGGTTGGCCGTAGTCGTTGGCCTCTTCAATCGACCGGCCCATTAGTTTTCCGAAGTATTTATTGGTTTTTGAAATTCGCAAGGTTTAACACAGCGATGTGCCCTGCTACCGAATTTCTAATTGTACCAACATAGCTTATAACGAGAAGATTGGGATCTCGAACGGCTACGGTCTCGAGCTCTTACTGATTTATCCTGAGATCTACCCCTTGTGATGAATGTATCAAATTTCTTAGTTAATTCTGCAATACTAATCTCCAATGAATTAATTTTTTCGTTACTAATGTTATTATGCTCTAAAGTTTTATTGGATACTTTATCAACTGTACATAACTCTGTTGAGCTAAATATACCAATAATTTTGTCTGCCATTTTATCGAAAGAATCAGAGCTAATAGATAATATAGCTTGAACCTGTTGTGGTAATCTCTGTAGCCAAAGTGATTTTAACATCTCCTCAGAAATGGAATTTTCAACCAAACCTTTCATTTGTCGCAACAAGTCAGATGGACGCTTATCACCAAGATTAAGTTCAGTCAACACCTTTTTTAACCTGGCTTCTTCAGTATCTGTTAATCTATTTAACAATGCATTTTTTAATGCGTCCTATTTTCCATTCATTGGTGGGTTTAACACAATATCCTCTACAAAATCTAAGACATTTTCGTCCAATGAGGCAATGACAATGTTATACTTGGTTAAATCACGAGTAATATTGCCGTTAGCAAACTGTGCTTCAAGTTGTAAGAACCATAACTTAGGTTTATGTCGCCAAAAAATTGGTGGTTTTACTGCCAATTTGTTTACTTCTAAATTCACATTATCTTGAGTTGATGAATTTAAATTATCATTTGTGTATTCCTCCATGTTTAATATAAAGATAATCAGAAAATAATGGTGATGCACAAACCTTTTTTTATCCAAATAAAATCTTCGCAACGTTAAAGTAATCACGTCCTGAGGTCGCCAGTTGTAAGGGAAGGTTTTTTATCTTCCTGCTATGTGCGATTTTGGATAAGTAAAAACGAAGTAAATTGGAGACATCACAACATTTAATATATACAGTTACTTACAAGTTAATATAAATATATACATCCATTAATACTTTTACATCCCAATCTATGGAACGTCATGATAGTAATTATTTATTGAGTTGTCTTAGCAACACGTTGTTTTTATTTTTTATAAAACTAAATTTAAGTGCTTGTTATGTTATTGCTCTTGCGCACCACAGGTAAAGAAGATGAAAAATTTAGATATTGCTTTATTATCATAAGAAATAGGTTTGGGTTAATTTTTGATAACATAACTTCTTAGACTAGAGCAGTAATATAAGGTTACACCTTTTTCAAAATTATATTATTGTTATGAGAAAACATATTTTCTGCAAAAATAATTAGATGATAATATGCATCTTGTTACCACTTAATCTGTTTTATTGACACAACCTGCAAGAAAATATTTCGTCTCGTAATAATAGCGTGACCCGGCAATGAACATGGTATTCAATATTTTACGGTAGTTTGTCTCACGCTTACATAAATATAATTTTAATTGTTATCAAATGTGAAAACTGAAAGTACTATAATCAAATAAAAAATAGAATTGTGGATATATTTTTTATTTCAATCTAAAAATTTATTTGTGAATACTTTCGCTAAAACACAAGTATTTTAGTAGAATTTCAGATTTTAACGTGTTTGTGGAGCTGAGCAATGCTTATAGCTGACCCTGTTCCAATAATTCAGTTTTATTTTATTAAATGATTACAATCAAGTAAATTTTTGTGTTGGTGCCTGCGCCAAGTTTTGTCGATGACCCATTAGTGGCGAGAGAGAAACTGGAAAGCAATTGAATAATATATCACAGAGTGAGAACTGAAACTTTTCTAATATGCTGCATCATAATGCGATTTAAAATTATCACTTAGGATCATAGTCCTGCAATGTTAGTCAGCAGTGTAATACATATTGTATGCTTTCTATGCATGCAGTATGCATAGCCATGGAAAAGTCAGGGATTTTTATTGATTTTGATTAACCAAGTAAATAATTAAAATAATAAAGTCTGGGAAAAGGAGTTCATTTTAGTTCAGGGTACATTAAAGTCCAAGATTCTTGAAAGAAAATAATCTTCTAATGATTTTTTAAAATTAATAATAATAAAATTTATGTCATCAATTACTAAAAACAAAGAAATTCTATAAAATTACTCTGAAAATGTTGCGAATACTAATGTATCTGAAAATCTGATCACTGCTCACAGAGTTCCCAGCTTTAATAAAGATAAACCTAAACCGATCATTGTTCAAGTTAAATCCAAATCTGTACGTGATGAGCTCTTTAGGAAACTGGGAATTCATAAACTTACTACCTGCGAAGTCAACTCCAGATTCACAGAAATGCCTGTTTACTTCAATGAACATTTGACTCCCGAACTGAAGCATTTATTTTATCTTTCGCGTAAGGCGAAATCTGAAAAGGGATTCAAGTTTTGTTGGTTTCGCGATGGTAAAATATTCCTGAGAGAAGATGAATCGTCCAAAATAATGCGTGAGAAATCATCTCATGACCTTAATATTCCATCCAACTGAAGACACATTTTTTTCTGTACCAGACTGCCTAAAAATTGAAAATTTGAATGATTTAAATTTCTTCATTACCTCAACCTGTAAGTTAAATATTAATATTTTACATATAAATATTAGAAGTTTAAGAGCCAACTTTGATCATTTTATTTCACATATTTCTAGCATGATTGAAAATATAAGTGTTATAATTATGTCAGAAATTTGGATTTACCAAAATGAAACTAATTTTTACTCAATAGATGGTTTTAATTCATTCTTTAATTGCAAAAATAATAATCGCTCTGGAGGTGTTTGTGTTTTTATTAAAAGATGTCTTGATATTTCAGAGTTAGCCGTACATTTTGTTTCCGCAGAATCTATATTACTTTATTGTAAACCTTTAGATTTATTATTTCTATCTTTATATAGATCTCATGATTTTAGTTTTAATACTGAACTTAGAGTAATAATCTCTAAACTTAAATATCCTAATATAATACTGATGGGTGATATAAATATTGATATTCTAAGTGATGATTTTATCACTCATGAATATATAAATTTATTATGCCGATTTGGATTTCAAAATTACATAGACAAACCAACTAGAGTAAATTCCTCCTCAAAATCAACTATAATAAGCTCTATAATTATCTGTCAAATTACAAATTTAATTACAATCCTTGAGATTCTCTTGATCAACAATATCAAAGTTTTGTTTTCAAACTCAATAATTTAAAAAATAATTTTAAATATACTCATAAATCAAACAAAAGAGTCAAAAATAACTGGATGACTAGTAATATCTTGATTTTAATTTGAAGAAAGGAAAAACTATTCAAAAAAACTAGAAAATATCCATGGGATATTATTTACAAAACAGCATACAACACTATAGTTTCTGAGCTCAAGAACTTAATTAAAAGAGCAAAATCAGAATACTTCAAAAACAAATTTTTAAATTGTGACTCAAATAAACAAAAATGGGATCTTGTAAATAGTATTATAGGTAATCAGAGCAAATCACATATTTTACCTGATATTTTAAGCGACTATGAATCTTCTGATCAATTTAATAAATCATTTGCAAATGCTAACAGTACCTCAAACCCAAATTCAAACAGTTTTCAAATTTATATTTCACCAAGTTTAACCTCGTTTGTTTTTCTAGAATTGCATGATTGTGATGCCCTTTACTTAATAAATTCTCTTTCTAATAAAAACTCCTTTGACTATGACAGTATTAATGTAAAATTTATTAAACTATTTGCTCTCAATAGTATAAACTTTATAACTAATTTCTTTAATACCTCAATCAAGTCATCCATTTTTCCAACTTCTTTAAAAAGAGCAACCATAACTCCTATTTTTAAAACCGGCGATAAAAATTGCTTATCAAACTATAGACCAATTTCAATATTACCTGTATTTTCCAAAATTATTGAAAAAGCTCTAGCTGATAAAATGTACAATTATTTAAAACATACAAATTTTTTCTCTGAAAATCAATATGGATTTAAAGGCAAAAGTACAGAAAAAGCTCTTTTAGAATTTTCAAAATTTATTCATAATAGTATTGCTGAAAATAAGATAACAGTTGCTATATTTCTTGATATATCAAAAGCTTTCGATAACGTCAATCATAATCTTTTAATCAAAAAATTAGAATTTGCTGGTTTCAGAGGAAATATTTTAAACTGGTTTATTTCATATCTTTCAAACAGAGAACATAGAGTTAAAATCCGAAGTAATTTTAGTAATTATATTTTTTCAAACCGTGGTTGTTCCTCAGGGATCTATTCTAGGACCCTTATTGTTTATTATATTCATCAATGACTTTTGTCGACTCCAACTCTTTGGTAAGATAATAACATATGCTGATGATTCCACAATTTTGTATTCTTGCACTGATTTAAATCAGCTAATTTTTCAAATTGAATCTGATTTACGCGTAATTTCAAAATGGTTTACTGTAAATGCTACATTCTACAATCTGTAAATAATATCAAATATTTAGGACTATATATCGATTCTAATTTGAAATGGAAGACACATATTACCAATTTAGTTAAAAAATTACGTTTTGCTTTAGTTAAATTTTATCACCTTAAAAATAAAATTCATTTTAATTTTGTGAAAGTACTCTATTACTCCTGGTTTTATTCTTTAATTAATTATGGTGGTGAATATAAAACTAATCTACTTCCTTTAATCTCAGTTCAGAATAAATGCTTCAAGATTATTAAATTTCTAAATATAAATAATTTAAGTATAACTACTACCAATACATATACAAGTATTAATCTATTACCATTTCGCCATAATGTATTTTTTCGTATTTTACTTTATTTACACATCAATAAATTAATATGCAAATTAAAAACCAATGTGTCTGAAAGGAGACCAGCTGAAATATATGAGATTCCCCACTTAACAAAAGAAATTTCGCGAAAACAGTTTATTTACTTAGCACCTAAATTATATAATAAATTACCATTTCAGTTGCAAAACATCCAAATTCATTCTTCTTTTAAGCGTGCTTTATTTCAATTTTTGATAAACATCGACGATTTAGATCTTTATTTTTCACTTTAAAGGAAGCATTTGATTTTTTATACCAGTCTTGTGCCAATTCAAATAATTTTCTTTTGTTACCTTTGTTATATATATATATATATAGTTTCATGTATTTTTATTTATCTTTTTCTCTTAATTTCTATTTTAAATTTATTGTATCACCTTTCGTTGTCGCCTGGACAGGATTTTCCTCTTGGCGACGAATATATATTTTTTGTATTTATGTATTTCCTTTTGTTCCCAATAAAGTTTGTTAAAAAAAAAAAAAAAAAAAGTAGAGTAATTTTTTTTCCTGAGCATTTTTGGCCATCCTGTAATTTGTAAAAATTTAAGCATAGTTAATCTAATCAAACTTAAAATTCATCCAGTATTTTTTTATATCTATACAAAAGTATTAATGTAAAGTAAATAGAAGATTTTCATACCAATAACTTTGCCAAATAAATCACAGAAAGGAACTGGCAAATAGCTACTTATATATATATATATATTTTTTTAATTTGGCAAATATAAAAAAAAACTTTTGCAACTTCATCTTAGCTTTGGTAGTTGGCACAAACAAACAAGCGTTGATCTGGTAATATCCCCAATATATATATAGCATTGTATCTATTAATAACATAAATTAATTGTTAACGCATTTGAAGATAAGCGTGAGTGAGCTAGCTGCTCATTACGTAACTTTTCATATCATTTAGAATTAATTTTAGAGTTTTACTTATTTTTTTAAAACATGAATCTGTTAATATTTCAATTTCTCAATAAAAATGTTTAATTTTTTTAGAAAATAAAAATTTTACATTGGATACTTTTACTTCAATTGAGATATTTATGTACTTATTTTATCATTTTTTGTTTAAGATATTGTAAGAGGGTAATTTTCTAAAAAGGTTAACTTTTGTCGAAGACAATTAGGTAAAATTCATCTCTTAATTAACTTAATGTTGACAATAGACCATACATTTAAGTGTGCAAATCAATGTCCAGCAATGAAAAAACTTTTTTTAAAAATTGTGACACTTTTTGTAATCACGAAGAAAATTTTAATTATTTCACTGAAATCGCTTTTAAAAACAAGTGAAGAAAATATTCAATTTTTTTCTATGAATCAATTAGTAAATATAGGGAACAAATGTTAAATAATATCTACTTTAAAATTTTATATTTTTTAAGAAAAGGAATTATGACCATCAGATAGTCATCCATAGAATTTTGAAGAAATATTAAGAATTTTTAGTTGCAAAAACATCTTTGTATTGTTTATACTACAGAGGTCTCCCTAGGAATAGAAAAGGACAGGATGCTTTCTCAGGGAGTGGGGAAGGATAATTTAAAATTAATATGTATCCCAACGAATCAAACACATAGTTTTTCAAAAATTACTGTTCCCTTTAAGTTCATTTTAGGTGGGGACAGTAATTACAAAACAAGTTTTTACATTTTGTACGAATAAATTTTTTTTTTACTTACTAGCAGTTTCTTAGAAAAAATAAGAGGGGCAGTAATTACATTCAATAAAGTCAACCATAATTTTTAAAGGTGAAATAAAGTTTATTGATCCTAAATGAAATGGTTCTACAATTAAACTTGATTTTTTTGTAGAAAAGAGTGTACTTTCAAACCTGTAAGTTATATTTTATTCATATAGAGCCATCTATAGTGTTTCATTGGCACTTTTCACACTTGGGAAAGTAATTACTCAAAAGTTAGGGAACATAAAAATTATGTGTAGGGCAAAATGTACAAATTATTCTAAGAATATTGATTGTACATATTTAAGTAGATAGTCATACTATATCAGAATATGTATGTGTTTGCCACTTTAACACTTTCATTATCTAGTAAATTACTTAAGTTCAGAAATGTGCGTTGTGGATAAGGGACAGTAATGACATTTTACCTATATTTTTAAAAAATGTATAATTTAAATACAAAATGTGTCTGGTACATAAATCTTTGTCTTGCGAGTATTTTGTGCAAAACTTACCATTGAATAGTAAAAATAAATATTTTAATGCTTATGCCCTGCTTAAAGTTGCAAAAGTAAACAAGTCTCTTTATTTTAACATTGTACCATTTATTTTCCTTTTTATGAGAACAATGAAAAATTAGAAATATAAATTTGTGTTTATAAAATATAATAAGCTTATTTGTACCATAAATTACAAATTATTTTTTATTCATGATTTAGGTTCTCCTTGCAGCAAGTGTTACTACAAAGTCTGGAAAAGGTGACTTTGATTAGTTTTTTTTTTTTTTTTCATTATTTTTTATTTTTCTTTCTTAAAATTAGAAGGATAGTTGGATGATAATGCAGCATATTGAACAAATGTATGGTTTTGAATTAACTTACTTATATATACTGTTGTAATTAAAAAATGCTATAACTTACTTATATATGCTGCTGTTGCAATAAGAAAATGAACTATAAAATTCAATAAATTAATAAAATAATATGCATAAATACAATTAAATGTAAAATGGGAAAAAATGTCTTCAAAAAGTTTTACTTCGGTTAATCCAAATCTGTAATTCTACTGCTTTTATATTTTTTTAAAAATTGTTTATTGATATTTTTTTCATTTATTTTATCTATTATTGAATTTTTCAAAGATTTTATAGACCTGGGTTTTTCAAAAAAAAAAAAAAAAAAGAGAAAATGATTTTCATAGGAGGTTTCTATGATTTTCATAGAAACCTAGGCTTTTTTTTGGGAATTATTTTAAATTTTTATTTCTAATTTCATATTAAAGTTTAATATTTTTATTGTTTTGTTCAATGCATTTATTTTTTAAAGGATCTTCGATTGTGACTCAATAATTTTTATTTCTTAATAGATAGTAAATAGTTATTAAAGTTTCATTAATCAAAGCTTTTATTGTATTTAACAAATATGGTACCCAAATCTTTTGGGGTGAAATTTAAATTTAATCAATTTGTTTGGTTACCATTACAACTTTATGTACTATTTTGTTTTTTAAGTTTCCACTAAATTCTTGGTTAATATAATAACTTGATAAATATATTTCACCAACTATGTTATTTAGCAGAATGCAGAAAGTTCATTCCAAATAATATTTATAATTTTGTATTCATTATTTTAATTACATATGCTGAATGTATACTGTTTCACATGAACTCATAATCAAAATTAATATAACTTATTTACTGATTAATAATTGTAAAATGGTTAATAAGTGTTAAACCATCTTAACTATGTTTATCATAAAATGTTTGGTAATAAGTTTAAATCACCAGAATACTGCTTTTTGTTTTATGCATTTAATTTGAAATGATATTCAAAATTGATATAAATACTACCAGAAAATACAGTTAAATAAGAAATAAATAGATAGATTGATGAATAAGTGAAAAATGCCTGGTTACTTTTTTCGCTAATTCTATGCTGATGAAAACCAAGGAAATGTAGATCTTCTTTGCTAATTAAGAAAACATGCTATGTAGTTTTATAGTCACACTCAAATGTGACATGTTTGAAAACAGAATTATTTTTGCCAAAACATATGACAACAGTATTAAAAGCTGTTACTTAACTGTGATAAATTACTAATTTGAATATTACGCTTCTTTGAATAGCAATTGTGTCTCGTCAATTTGTGGAGATGACTCGAGCTAGGATTGAGGGTCTACTGGCTGCCTTTCCTAAGTTATTAACTGGCAGTAGGCAGCACACATTTGTTGAGACAGAAAGTGTACGTTATGTTTATCAGCCTATGGAGAAGCTCTATACCTTGTTGATTACTACCAAAGCTAGTAACATTTTGGAAGATTTAGAAACTTTAAGACTCTTCACTAGAGTGGTAAATAAAAGCTTTTATGTTTAATTTTAATACTACTTTATTTCTTAAATTCTATATTTTTTTATTACTACTTTGTTTTTAAATACACTATTTTGCTAATTAAGTATATTTTGATGGTTTTTATTATTAGTTTAAAGTAGGATTGTGTAATGCTTTACAGAAAAATGTTTTTAGTTGTCTGATAGCAATAAATAATCAATTGATTTAATTTTTCCTCTATGTTTAATTTCAATATATTATGTTCAGTGAATATATTATGTTCAGTGAATGTTCAATTTTAAAATTCAATATATGTAAAATTTTAAAGATTCTATTTCCTATTATAAAATTTAGTTATAGTGTATATGCTCTTTTTTGTTTAGTTTTTTATTTATATTTTTATTTTATTGCACCTTGAAATGTTAAACATATGTAGCAATGTATTTTATTGCCATAAGAGTTTAATTGCCTGTAAAAAAATTTAAACCTGATACATTTTTTATTGCAAAATAGAAAAGTAATGATCATGATTTGCCATACTATCTCTTATAAGAGAATGTTAAAATTGAAAACAATGGCAAAGTTTAATTTTTATAACTTATATTCCTTTTATTTTATACTATATATACGCTATAATTAAAATAAAAAAAGCTTAATTGGCAAACTATACTAATTATGAATTCAGATATGCTATATCAGGTTTAAATTTTTTTACAGGCAATTAAACTCTTATGGCAATAAAATACATTGCTACATATGTTTAACATTTCAAGGTGCAATAAAATAAAAATATAAATAAAAAACTAAACAAAAAAGAGCATATACACTATAACTAAATTTTATAATAGGAAATAGAATCTTTAAAATTTTACATATATTGAATTTTAAAATTGAACATTCACTGAACATAATATATTCACTGAACATAATATATTGAAATTAAACATAGAGGAAAAATTAAATCAATTGATTATTTATTGCTATCAGACAACTAAAAACATTTTTCTGTAAAGCATTACACAATCCTACTTTAAACTAATAATAAAAACCATCAAAATATACTTAATTAGCAAAATAGTGTATTTAAAAACAAAGTATCTGAATTCATAATTAGTATAGTTTGCCAATTAAGCTTTTTTTATTTTAATTATAGCGTATATATAGTATAAAATAAAAGGAATATAAGTTATAAAAATTAAACTTTGCCATTGTTTTCAATTTTAACATTCTCTTATAAGAGATAGTATGGCAAATCATGATCATTACTTTTCTATTTTGCAATAACAGAGAAATGGGAGAAAATTTTTTCTACAGTATTCATAAAAATTAAGTATATAATGCATGTCTAAATATTATCTTGTATTTCCTTATTACTTTTGTCCTCTTATTTTTCTTCCCTGAAGAGAATTTTAATTGATATGCTTTTGGTTTGATTGGTCAATAAAATTTTACAATTAAAGTAACTAGCTTTATACCCAACCCAGGCTTGAAACTGGCACACGTTGTTACCAAAACTAACTATTTAACTAGTTTTCAAAAACACATATATCAAATTTAATAAAAATGTAAAACATTTTTGCAACTGTTTGTTGTGGGACAGGCGGTCGAGAAAGTTAAGGCTTCAAAATTTTGTGACTGTCTGCTGTGATCACCGGCTTTTTATTTTGCAGGACCAACTTGGGCCCATCAATCTGAAACTGGGTTTGCATCAAACTGACGCTGGAGATTGAACCTCAATTTTTCACAATGACAGCCAAATGCCTAATTGTTAAGCCATTGTGGTTCTGCATTAAATTTAAGCATATTCAAAGAAAAGGGAAAACCTTGAAATAAAACTCATAAAAAAAAAACATTACGATCAAGAAAGAACCATAGTGTGAGTTAAAACCATTCAGAATTTTTGGTTTTAGAAATGGTTTGTGTGGGTATGCCTATAATTGCTTTGTAAATTTTAAATTTCTGATACAGTTTTAGAAGCAAACACTTATAAAATATATTTAATATAATATTATTTGTGTATGTTTTTTATCATCGCAAAAAAAAGCAATCTTAATGAAATATTGTTGGGATTTTGTGATTTAATTTTGGAATTGATGAAAAAAAGTTTAATTAATGATCTGAATGTTTTAGATTCCTGAATACTGCAAATTTATGGATGAAACGGATGTGGTAAATAATGCGTATAATTTGATATTTGCTTTTGATGAAATTGTTGCTCTTGGATATAGGGAAAATGTGAACTTAGCTCAGATAAGAACCTTTGTAGAAATGGATTCACATGAAGAAAAAGTTTTCCAAGCAGTACGCCAAGTAAGTAGTTTACAAATTTACTTGTTTACAAAATATTGATTTCATTTCTTCATTTAAAGAAAGGTTAATGAGTACTTATTGATGATAGAGATCATGTGCTCGAGACTGCTATTCCAAGTCATAGCCGACACAAATTTCAATTATTGTAATCTATAGTTTCAAATTTTAAGATCGAGATGTGTTGTAAAAAAGTATTGATATTTAACAATATCGTCATGTATTTCTTTTAATTTGACTTATTTATCTATATTTTTATTGTTTAATATAATTGCTACCTAAACAAGATTTATCAACACCCATAATATCATATTCATTCTTTATCATTATGTATATTTATGATAGGGTGACCTGGGGTAATTCACGATCACTCTGTTTCTGGGGTAAATAATGATCACCTAAGTTTTATTTTAAAATTTTTTTTTTTTTTTAAATTTGAGACATGGACAAGAATGCTTGTACATTTTACAAAAGTATAACTACATTTACTTAATAATAGTTTTTTGTTTAATCTAACAAAATAAGTATCTTTTAAACTGCTTTCTGTATTTTCCATTTCAAAGATGGGCTTCAAAATGTGCACATTTCTCCTTCTCTTAATAATAAATATTTTGAGTTACTTTCTTTTTCTTTGATATAAAAATAGTGTAAGCTTTTGTTTAATTGTTTCACATCTACTGTAAACATTATAATTAATTATAGGAAACTATATCAAATGTTGCCCATTACACAAGGGGTAATTATTGATCACTGGGGTAATTCCTGATCATTGTCATTTTTTCTTATAAATAGTATAAAAAATACCTAATTGTCTTTTCTTAAGTAACAGTTCATATTTATTAAGTGGAACAACTATAAAATATATTTTAACTGTAATCACAAAATTTGTTTTTAACTGTATACAAGCCAAATGTGTTCTAATTTGCACCATATCTGGTTTGTCTTACCTTTCTTCTATCTTAATTTTATGTGTGTACATTGTTAGAATTTGTAAGTTTATAAATTAGCCCAATATAAATATGGTGAGAAATTATAAGCCTAAAAAGGATGCTTAGCTTCTAGAAAGCAAAACTAGTGCATTTCTTTTAATGATTGAAAATGAAAATTTCAATGTGAGAGCTGCTGTCAGAGCTGTTGGCAAACCTTACTTAACTTTACACTCTCACTTAATGAAGTTAAAAAAATCCAGCAAAAGTAACCTATGTGGGAACTCTTTCTTATATTCCAGTAGAACATGAGAATGAGTTGGCTGCTTGCCTAAAATGCATGGCACAATGCAAAGATTTTTGGAAAATTTAAAGTGTTAATCTTTGTTCTTGCTTTTAAATAAATCGTTTTATTAGCTGCTTAAACATATCTCTTTAGTTTATTTGTTTGATCTTGATGTCTTATTTGTTAATTACTATTGTATAATTATTTTTAAACAGCCCCATTACTATAAAAACTGGTGATCAGTAATTACCCCAGAAGTGATCAGGAATTACCCCAGAAATAATCAAGAGAAGGGGTAATTCCTGATCACTAAAAATTAAAAAATTTTAAAATTCTAATTAGATTTTCAAACAAAAAAAAGGTAGCATAGGACTCATCTCATATAGCCTCAAACTTCCAGTAAATATTAAAATTCTATCTTGAATAGTTTTTTCACAAAATAGATGTTTGCATTTTTTGATCAGGAATTACCCCAGGTCACCCTATTATCCTTTTGGTTTGTTAATGTTATTGAGAATGCCTAGGCCAAATTCATATTAACAGTGAGCATTCTATAGTAGGTTTATAGAGGAACAAAGCATAGGTAATCAGATTTAGCTCAACTTCTATCATCATTAAAATTCTTTACTCAATTTATAACTGTTTGAATAAACTTTTTATTGAAGTAAAAAACTTTCGTGACTTTAATCCTTCAAACAGGCCCTGTTCAAAGTTTTGTTCCCTTTTTATTCAAATAAGTGAACTAGTTATTGGAAATCTAAATTAAAATTAGTTAACATAAATATAGATTAAGGTTTTATTGAATTATAAGGTTATTCAATGAATGACTTCTTAGTATCCTTATATTTGTGATTTTGAAATTTAGTTGAAAGTAAAAAAAAAGAAACAAATTTTTAGTTTTGTGCTTGAATAGGCAACTTGAAAATAAAAATGTATTTTATACATTAACCTGATTATCTGCACAATTTTCCACTTCATTTAAAACTCTTATTAATGACCTTATTGCTAAACCATATTATTTGGAAAGCATTGATTTTTGTTAATTTTTACTGTCAATTTAATATTGCCACTTATTAACTGTTTATTTCTTTCTTTATTGTTGCTCTTGTGGAATTGCAAACTATCTGTTTTGTTATTTGTCTTTCTGAGGAAGTTGTACCAATGCTGCACTGAAACACTTATAGGTTTTACTAAAGATTCCACTTGTGATTTTTTAAACGTTTTTTTTAAATTTATTTATTTATTTATTTATTTATTTTTTTATCTAATTCAATTTCATCACAAAGGCATTCAAATCATATTTTCGTTATTTTAAAATTCGAAGGTAGTTTTTTTTTTTTAATCTGTTTCTTAATTCTTTACACATTTTAATTAGAATTGAACATCATGTTCAAAGAAAAAATTTCTTTTGGGATACATTTTTAAAAAAATCTGTTTTTAGTAATAATTTTTCTATACAGGGTAAACTTTTATTCTTTTCTACATTATTATCATTGAAAAAAAAATCTGCAATCTTTTGTTAATCTTTTGTTTAAATAAATAGGAAGAAAAGATAATTACTAAAATTATTCTGTATCTCATTAAATGTAATGGTATTTATTAGCCACTCTGTATTAAAATGAGTAAACCTACAACTGTGAATTATAATTACATTTACGAGTTATTGTAAATTAAGATTAACCTTTTATGAAATAGCCTCTAACTATCATTAAAACTGTGATTTTGAAAGTAGCAAAGTATGTTTTCTCATCCTATTTAATCTAAATTATGATAAATGTGTTATTTCATAGTTATCATTTAAATTAAATATGCAATGAAGATTAAATAGGATAGATTTCATTTGTTTGTACCCGAAAGTTGTTTGTTGTAATATTCGATTTCTATACCTTTTATGTATTTAAATTATCATGAAACATGATGTTCAAACTGGAATAATTTTCTTTTTGGACATATTTTAATGTTTAGTTTTCTTCATTATAATGAAAACTATTTACTTTTTTTTATTCATTTAATTTTGATATTTATAGACTCAAGAGAAGGAGGCTAAGCAGAAAATGAAAGAGAAGGCTCGTGAGTTGCAAAAGGCAAAACAAGAAGCCATAAAAAAGGGACGCAACCCATCGTATTCATCCAGCAGTATGAATTATCCACCATCACCTGTTGTAGGAGATGCAGCTCCTATTTCTCCTGAAGCACCTACTAAACAGCCTTATGTAACTCCAAGGTACAATTTTCTCATCTTATCTCTATAGTTACAAACAAGGACATTTTTTTCATATAAAATCTAAATTGTTTTGCATCCCTCTGCAGAGGATCAAAATTGCGATGGCATGTCTTCGGATCATCCTCAGGATGTTTTCCAGATTGTCACCAATAGTCCATAGTACAACTCTAGTGTGACGTAAATAAAGTACCTACCTACATTGTTTAGCTAATTACTTTACTTATTTCTTGGAAACTAAATAATTAGTGAACCATTTCAATAAAAGTGCACTGATTTTTTTCCAGTGATAAACTACTAATTTTCCATAAAAATATAAATTGTAATTACAATAACTTTAAATAACTATTTTATATAATAAAAAAAATCTAGTTAGGAATGAGATTATTAGGATCTGTAAGTATTTAAGAAATTAAAAATTAATTGTTAGTTAATATTAGATATGAATTAATATATTCATAATTTATCTTATGAATTCCTTTGTTTATATATTTTGTTTATTTGTATTGACAAATTTATAAAATATTCTAATGTAATATGAAATATTGCTTCATTATTTTTCTACCAAAAGTGAAATCAGGACTCATTATACATAGGGTTGCAATTTATAGTATGGGAAATATTTGCTTAAGGAAGGACTTAATTTGTTCTCCTTAACATCTTTCTGAAATATTTCAGGTTGACCGCAGAACAAGGGAATTAAGAAAAACAGGAAATTTTGTCAATCTGGAAATATCAAGAAATAACTAAAAAATCAGGAGAAATTAGTTCATTTGAGTCCTGGAAGTCTAATTATTTTAAAAAATTTATCTTGTTATAATTTTTTTTTAAAGTAATTGGTTATTTTCAACTTTAATAGCAGGTTATACGTGTTTTATATTTTATACATAAAATATATTACAAAATTTACTTATTAGTTGTTCATTTATGCCTCATGAAGAATTATAAAACTTAACTGAAAATTAATAATAAAATTTATGCCAGTGGTTATAAAAATCAAAGAAATTCGATAAAATATTTTTTTTCTCTCGGTGTCTGTGGCCATCTTGTATTTATATTTGCGTATTGTTAAGAGGGAAAAAGTGGATTCACATGGAAAGTTTCATTAAAATTACATTGACATGTCAAAAGGGAACTCCAATGTTTTCATTCCTTAAATATTATTAATTCTGTGCTATTCATTAGTTGTGAAATCAAACATTTTCTCTTAATAAACATGTTTTTTCCCCTCATTGGTTTGCATTTTTGATCTTTAAAATTTGATGAGTAGCTACAATCTGTAAAAGATGGTCAAAATAATTAGAAGAACAATTAAACACTGAGTATCCTTCATGTAATTTTTATTTTGTGCTTATTTCCCAAGATTTCTGAAAAAAATTGTTAATCAAAATGATTCTTCCTAGATAGTTATGAAATGTAATTATTTAAAACTGTTTCCTATGAAAACAAAATAATATAATTGTTTATTTTTATTGATTTTTTTAAAATTTTATAATGTAAAATTTCAAGTTATTTTAAGTTTAAAAACCTTAAGTTGTAATTCATAAATTTCTTTATAAATAGTTCATAAATTAACTTCAAAGAAATAACAATTTAAAATGTTTTTTAATTAAAAATTTTGAGTTTTTTCTTTTTTTAATTGAAGAGCTGAAAATTTATAAAACAATTTTTTTCCAAAGCAGTTAATTGCCAGTCGTACCAAAGAGCCAGTATGCAATTGAAAACTAATTAGAAAATTAACATCCAGTGTTTAAATTTTTTCTTTGTTTTTATTTTAACTTAGCCAAAGCTTAAGATGAGGGAGAAAAAATTAATTATGATTAATTGACTAATAGATATTTATGTTTTTTTTTTTTTTTTTTTTTTAATGCTGCATATGATACTATATTATATATGAAGCCATAATTTTTATAATGTATATCAATTTCTTAAATGTATTGTATGCTTTATATAAATTTGTCGTTCAGCAGTATACTTAAAATAATAATTTGCAGTACTCGTCCAACTGCTACTGGTAAAGCCATGAAACTCGGAAACAAAAATAAGGATATTGATTTATTTGTTGATATGTTGAAATCTGAAGGTGAAAGTAAGTATTTTTTTATAAATAATCATTTATCACGACAGTATTTCTGCCTAATATTCATCTTTATATTTTGTAATTTACTTTTTTTTTTAAATAATGCAATAACTTCAATGCTTTAAAGAGAAAACTGTAAAAAACTTTTATCTGGCTAATATTTTCTGAGAATTTTTGTAAAATTTAAAATAACCATCTCTGTGGATTATTGATTTGATTTTTAAAACACTTTGATGGCTAAGTATGCAATTTTAAATTACTGTAATGCTTGTAATTAATGTTCCAAATTTTAGTTTGTAATTAGATCATAAATTTTTTGCTGAAATTTCTTTAAAGAAAAAATTTATTTTTCAACTTGAACTTAAATTTTACTATTCATGGTCTAACTATTGTAGTTCTATTAAAATGATTTTTTAATTTTAAACCAGCTTTAAATTTTTAAAATTGTTTTATTGATATTTTTATCCTGTTTACCTTACAAATGATTTTATAAATAATCAAAACATTCTTGTTATCTTTGCAACAGGAACTAAGTATTTTGTTTCTTCTATTTTTATTTATTTATTTTTCTTTCATTTAATATGTTAATTTAATCCAATTCACATTTTTTATTTTTTTTTTCAGGTCTAGTTGATCCTTCCAGTGCTAAGTCACCAGTTGGGGCAAAATCTCCTACTCAAGTTCACACTGAAAGGTTAAAGTTTGCTCTTTTGCAATATATTTTATGTTATCAATCCAATATACATTCTGTACTTAAAAATATCTTATATTAATAAGGTACAGAAAAACACATATACTGTAAAACTCTAACAATGAAGATTAGTATGGACCAAATCTGAACTCTATGATCAGTCATATTGGAATAATGTTAGCCATGCTGCAATATATCTCATCTTTATCCGTTTTAACTCAGGTAGCAGTAAGTAAATTAAAAATTGGTG
>OX421970.1:5477628-5550128 GCA_949128135.1 Parasteatoda lunata | reverse complement strand
AAACAATGCTTCACTCTTTAAAATTATTTTGAGTCATTTCAAAAAATATAAAGCAATGCAATACTAGTTCTACGTTCATTAAAGTTGGAAAAATATGTTTTATATACTAATATAACAAAAAAAAGGAAAATATATTGACTCCTAAACATTTTCATATGGTATAGAAACTTAAATGAATATAACAACTTCCATCTCATAATACTACTAAATATCAGAATTACATTGGATTATGAAATGCTTTTTGATATTTGAAATTGTGAACGAGCGTCTCTTGTCTGAAAGTAAATTTTTATACCCGGAGAAGCTTCTTTCAAGGTCTACTGATATAACATCAGTACTTGGTGCGTACTTGAAAAAGACGGTCTCACTTAATGACAATTCTTCTTCAGTTTGAAAAGATGTTGCTTCACCTGTTAATATACTAGAGATTTTCTTCATTGTTTGGAAGCCAATGTTCTTCTCCAAAACTTTGTTCAATTTAGCTGCTACACTTTGTCCTATCTTTCCTCTTGCTTTTTGCAACACTTGACTCACTACGTCAATATAATTTATTGCATCGCAAAGTTCCAATTCTTGTTTCTCCAAGCTTGTAATTGTCGAGGACATAATAGCAAAGTTAGACTTGATAAATGCTAAGTTTCCTTCGATTTTATCAGAGGCAAACACGTTTTGCGCTATCTTAATTGACACAGCATCTTCTGAATCAAAACTACTGACGATAGACTTAAAATTTTCACTGTAGTATAAGCATGCATCCAACCAGGTACCCCATCGTGTGATTACTGGTTTAGGGGACAAAGCTAGACTAGGAGCAAATGTTTTGAAACATTCTTGACGATATGGGGCTTTCAGAAAAATCTTTTTCAAATTTGATACCAGACTGTCCACATCAGAGTAATTTACACGGATCTCTTCCGCAACACGATGAAGTGCATGTGCAAGACAAGTAACATGAACTAGTTTTGGATAAAATCCTTTAATTGACTGTCCAGCTTTGACCATATATGTAATACAGTAATTACTTATTACTATAAGATTACTATTAAGCACCCATAATTTGTAAGACAGCTGACAATGGAAATTCAAAAAATGAATTCGTAATTCTTATCACATGGCTTAACTTTCAGCTTTTAATAAAAGTGTATTCGATTCTTTTTGGTTGCGGGCCTAGTTGGCGCGAATAAAATTGTTTTAACGCTTTAAGTAAATGCAGTAAATAAACGATTTTCTAGAAGTTAACAGTTTGAACCTTTTTTATGGTTATTTTTCCACTTTGATCATTAAATGGCATTTAAATAAAGTATTTAACCATTTTCTTTCAGAGAAATTTTAAGCACTGCCGACTTTCAATGAAAAGTCCAAATTTTTTGTAAGTGTTGAAAATCTTCTTTTAATAGCGTGAATTTGAGAAGATAGGTCCTGATTTTGTGACTTTTTTTAAAGGACCACAAAAACTTGTGGTCTTATTTTTTGTGAAAGATTCTGTTTTTTGCGAATATATAAAAAATCGACTCTTATTTATTTTTATTATCCAATCACTGTAACATAGAGTTCTTTCCGCTACGGTTCTGTTTTCGTGAATATTTAAAAAAAGGATTCTGTTTTGGTTAAAGAAAAATTAGATTCTCTATGTCTTTAATGATTTTTTTTTTACAAATATAAATCCATCACGTCATTACGTCTGTTGGGGAGAGAGCTTTGAAAAGTGTTCATTTTTATGTTACAAAATATTGTAAAGTGTCGTTTTTTAATGATTTAAGGATCGTATAAATACAGACTTTTCAGAAATATAATCATTTTTAAATTACGATAAAATATTTTGTAAAAGATTCCGTTGACGGACCGATATTTCTCCTAATGTAATTAATCAATACATTACTTGAAATTTGAAGGGATCAGTAATAGTTTTATTTGCTATCAAGTATAATTATCTTTTGTAATTATAAATAAGATTATGTATAAATGTTTGCGAATACCATAATCCAAAAAAAAAAATTCTGCTGTATTGTTATTAATATATTATTTTTGTTTCCGAAACAGAATTGAAATCCAAAACCGAAATAATTCCTCGAAGATTTTTTTAATTGTCAATTAGAATGGTATTTATTTCTACCATTCATCCGAAAGCCTAAGTGCTGCAAATGAGTTCTGTCAAATGAAAACGCAATAAATACAAATTATGTGTACAATAGCAATGAACTATTGCAATTTTATAACAATATTTTTTTTAAATTTTTTCAAAGAAAATGTAACAAGTCATGATGACGTTATAACAGAAAATTAAAATCCATGTAATTGCGACATAACCAAAGAAAACGCTGTTTGTTACTGATAATTAGATAAATTGAATGGAGAAAAATACCATCGGTCATTAATTTTTGTTTAATTCATCGTCTCTTACTTTTTTTTACAGAATTTGAGCATTTTTTTCAGACATAAATAAATGTATAACAAAATAAATATTATAATTGTTATCTAAATGTTAAACTTTTCATTTTTCTCATTAACTTTTTTAATTGTCTTACCTGAAACTGAAAAGCAAATAAAATCTAATTGTTCTCTTGCACAACAAAAATGTTATTCTAAAAGTTAATTATTTTGGGGCATTTGTATAAATTTATTCAGGGTTATTCACTGTTTAGGAGTTTTATTTGATCTTATTCAATAAAATTAAAAAATATAATAATTGGATCTAATATGAAAATACAGTTAATTTTTTTTATAAATTAAGAAACAAAACAGACCTATTTTTGTCACTAGACATTAATGAGTTTAATAAGCAAATAAAATTTTTAATTTTTTAAAAAATATTAAGAAAATTAAAAAGAATTTTTAAACAGAAATTAGTCACCACTATATTCATTCTACAATGTAAACAATAACAAAATCGTTATGGACCATTAATATTCTTAAAAAACTTAAATTCCTGAGGCCAGAATAGTTTAGTTGGCAATGCACTGGATTCACGACAGCGAGGACGGGAGTTCGAATCCAACCGACCGAAGATTCCCTGTGTATTGGTGACTGGTGCAATTTAAATCTTTCGGGTCAGACACACGTAAATCACAAAGTTCACCATGTTCCTATATCAAACTATATCTCTGGATCGGAGATTGATAGTTCTCTGGTTCAGGTGAAAATTACGATCTGTGGATGTATGAATAAGTCCGCCTTATTAACGGGTATGTGACGTATGGGTGTGGCAGAAGTCGAATTCTTGTCCAACGATGGCGCCACTGGAAAAAGGGAACAATCACATTCTCTCTGCTTCAAAGACAGACGACAACAACATAATCTTAAATCCTTAAATGATGTTTAAAAAAATAGTTTTTCGTATTTAAGAATTTCTATTTTATTCATTATCTTTATCTACTAAGTTAACCTAATACTAGCTAAGTTTTATCTACTAACTTTTCACAACCTTAATCTACTTCATCAAAGATTTGCGAAAGCACCATCAATCATTTCATCGTTTTACTTACTACCTTCATCCACTGAAATATGCATAATCTAGGAAAAATAAATGTTGTGCAGTGAAAATAAATATAATATACTTAATCTAGAAATTATATTTCGTTTAATTGTCACTTGCACGCTTAATTTCTTCTTCCGTTAAGTGTTTTAGTTTTTAGCTGAATTATTATATTTTGTTTCTTTCCCCCTTTTTTTTCTTCAAATTTTTAAAATAGAGCTTTTTAAATCAGTTTTATTCATGATACAAGGTATTTTGTGTGTCTGTTCCAATCTTTATCCACTGACATCTGAAAATGCACCTTCACCTATTCCACCCTTCTCTCTAGAACTTTCATCCAATAAGATAAATTAACATTGTAGAGTTAGAAAAAAAAAAAAGATATTCCCTCTATACACCATTGAATTATCACCTACCACTAGTTTCGTAATTATTAGTTTAAATACTATATTGGTCTTCTTACTCCTTCTCTTGAAACTTTAGAAATAAGAATTATTCTACCATTATGTTTTTTGCATTAGGGAAACACTTCCAAAAATTTCCAGAAGATAGGTTTGTTCTTCCAAAAGCTAAGATTTCTGAGTAATTCAGGACAGAAAAGAAATCGTTTTTCGTGTTTAGGAACTTTTGTTTTATTTCTAGAAACAAGATGATGGTTGAGAATATTTGAAAAGCATGTAAGAAGTAAGAAGAAAAAATAAAGCAGGGTTAGTTTTTGTGGATAGGTTTATGACGAACACGTTGAAGAGATTGTATGAGTTTGCAAACAATTTCGGAGGATTGCGTGAACTGGGTACAAAAAGTTGTTTGAGTGTTATGGAGAAAGCGTAAGCAGAAATTGAAACAATTTTATCGTAGTTGTTATACAAGCACTTAGTTTTAAAAACCATTTCTTTCATTTTTTTTCGTACAAAACTAAACTTTTTTTTTTAAAAAAGAACTGTTTTAGATAAATTAAAACAAGTTTTGTAGTATACAGAAAAAATAAATTTCTCATCTCAAGTCGAGTCATTAAATTTACTTTATCTGAATAATACAAAAATGTTTATGTTCGTTTATGACCGCAATGTCTAAACTATTAGGGGTTAAATTTTTATAATGAGGGAAAGAGAAAGAATTAGTAATAATAAAAAATACTGATATTCTTATTTTTAAGACATAATTAACATTAGTATTACAGTTTCACAAATTTAAAGGAAGGCCAAGCACAGACATTAAGAATAGGTTTATGTTCATTTTTTTCCTATTTTGTAAAAATTACAATTGAATTGCAATCTATTGCATTTTAAGGATTGCTACCATCTGGAAAATAAATAACATTGAAAATTGGTTCCCTCAGCTAAAAGAGTTATTACACGATGAAGATGAGCTGAGCTGTAGAAAAATAATTCCTGTCCGTTTTTTTTTCAGTTAAAACCAGCTTTTATGGACATAAACCGTTTACTTGATCTAGTTCTTAATTTTTTTTCTTAAAATACCCTATAGAATAGAAAGTATGTAATGATTATAATTTTATGTAAGCGCATTTTATTTACGCGCTAATCGTAATTAAATGAAGGAATAGCTGGTTTAGAGGAAAAAATTAAACGTACTTGAAAAAAATTAAACTTAGTGTGGCACAATGTTGAAAGTAAAATATAAGAAGTAATTTTTTTTGTTAAAAATAAATTTTAATTCAGAAAAAAAAAATTTAATTTAGTAACACTTTTTTGTATTCATTAAATAAACCTAGTTGTTTCTTTCTGTAGTACTACCACTTCTCGAGAGTGACGTGAAAAATCGGAAACTAATTCAATCTCAATACAGCAGCAAAGGAATTAAGTGGTGTGTCTCTACCATTTCTTAGTATCTTCCGATTTCTGCTTTCGCCACGAGTTTTTATAGATTCTATTACTTTCTTTCCTTCTGCAATTTAATTGCAGTTTCCCCTCTAATGAATCAAGACGGCATTTTGTTCCCTTCCTTTCTTTGTTTCAAATAAATGATCCTTTATTTTTTGTTTGATAGGGTATATTTAATTTTATATACGTTTCTCTTTGTTTGAAGATGCTTCTTACTTAGTTTTGAGTGGAAAAAATATGAATAATTTCTTTGCAGAAACGTGTGGGAGGTAAACGGTGCTAAATAGTGCAAATATATAATTTTGGCAAATTTTTTGAGCGTAAGTTAAGAATCCCTGCGATCTTAGCTTTCTAAAAATACTTTACTTTTATTTACTCTTACTATTTTCAAAGTTATAGCAGCTTTTGTGAAAGGTGATAACAGTGGATAAAATAGTGATTTTAAGTCTTTAAATGCGTTTATCTCATAATCTGTTTTTTTTTTTTTTTTTTTTTTTTCACATTTTACACCAACTTGAACACGATATCTCATGTTTTCAAAATAATTGTCTACAATTTTTTATGAGTGTTTATTATTTAACACACATGTTTTGAACTACTAACTAAGAGATAAAAGCAGAATTTCATTTTTTATGCATGTTTTTTCACAAAGACAAGCATGATTTTTGTAAAAGTTGCTTTTTTAACTATATTGATCCCTAATTCAGTAGTGAATGCTTTTTAGATAATAGTTCAAAACAGAGTCGATAGCCTTAAAAATAAAATCATTAAAGGATGTTTTGTTTCGGGAGATAGAAATTTTTTTACAGCACTTCACGTACATTTAAAAAATGCCTTATTTTCACTTAAAAATGGCCATATAATAATAATTGTTCTTGCTAGTTTTATAAGTTTTTACACGTAATAAAACGAACTTGTGTTTTAAAATTTCAGATCAATATTTTTTTTAAAAGTTTTCGAAACTTGTCGAATACCTTAATTAATATATTAGTTGTTTAGTTTTGTTCAATGTATCATTACTAAAAAAGTCGTGGAGTAACATTTTTTTTTTCTAAAGAAGTTTTCTTATTAAAAGTCAAATCAGCCAGTGGGGAGAGACATGGTACACTTGTTAAATGTATGGAAAATTTAGAAATTCTAGACTTTCGGTGAAAAAATAGCAGTCATTTCAATTTTATGTGAGAGCATAAGAAAATAATGCATCCCATTTACGTGTGATTTAGTCAAGGCTATACTCAAGGTTGGGAGAGAGAGATGGTGGGAAAATCGTCCCGAAGCCCGGGACTGTTGAGAGTCTGGAGTAATGATAGCTGATCTATTCGAATTCCCCTCCAGGCGGCTTGCACCGACCATAGTGCGTCATATATCCTTAGTGGTAGATGGCTCATGGGTTAGAGTCCCCTTGGAGGCTAACAGTGGGAGGTTTTCGTGGTTTCCCTCTCCATGAAAGTCAAATGCGGGTTTATCAAAAAGTCTTCCACGAAGGCAAATTTATTCTAATACTTGATCCAGGAGTTCCCTTGTCTTCTGGTTTGCGTTGAAAACTACAAGACTACGGAGTTGAACCTAAGTAGTCATAAACCCCAAAAATTGGGTCGACTGTTTAACTGTTGTTATAAATAATATTCCTTATAAAAATATAACGTTTATAAATTAGTCTTTATAAAGAATATTGCAGAGGGCTTTTTTATATCTAGGTAAAAACTACAATTTTGTTTAAATTCTGCAAAATATGAAATAAGACTTTTTCTGCTTTGTCCTCGGGCAAGTGAAACCTTTGTTCATTCTTGGTTGTAGAAATTTTCTTCTTCCGCTGCACTATATCTTTGCGGGCCCAGCATAGATTCACATCAAGGGAGTGGTAACAAAACCGAGTAGTACCCGGTTTTTCTCAGCGAGCAGAGGTTATCGAAACAAAATTATTGAACTTAATCCTCAGTTTGTTAGGGTGCAAATCTTTAGTAAACGAATATAAAGCTGGACTGAAGATAATATTTATAACTGTAAATACCAATGAATAAATAAGGATAATTTTTAAAAAAAGTAAGAGAATTGACATAGTAAACAGACGCCGTAAATTAATCAACAAGAACAACCTGCTTATATGGTAGGTCCTTCTTCATCTGTGATGTTTAATACAGAATTTTCCCGCCAGAAAACACATCTGATTTCCACGCAATCACGGTACCCGGTCTTACCCCACTTTCCTTCATTTTTTTTTCTTAAAATTCCAAATTTATTCCAGACGTTAATGAAATTACTGTATTCGGATTTTCGATAGATAAAATGCTGAAAAGAAAATAATAAATAAATACTAGTTGGCAAAATTTGCACTCCAGTGCGGCAGAATAATCTGTAAGTCATAATTTTAATTTTATTCTTTTTAATTTTTATTAAACCTAGATATACTATCGAACTAACAATAAAAGAACTGTTGTTGCTTAATACTTGGTTCATCCAAGGCAGTCTATGTAACAAATTAACCATAGAAATAGTTTAATTAAGTTATTACCTTATTTAATAAATTACGCAGTATTAAGATCAAGTATGAACCTGGTATCAGAATTTGTAGAGTCAATTTGCAGTATAATCTTAAAACATCCATTTTAAAAATCCAATTGTTCCAAAAACGGTAGAGAACTACAAACTAAAATTTGCAGATTTTCTATTTATTTTGTCGACTTTTTAAAAGGCTCGACTCGAGTTAACTGTAGCAAAGTGTCGTATAAGATAAGCCTTTGAATTATTTAGAGGTAGTGGTGGTGAGTAAGAACCCTATAAATTTAATTTAATAAACCAAGAATCGCATTTTAAAAGACTCGAAAATATTTATCCGCTGTCCGCGGTGGCATCTCTGTTAATTCAATACATTGTATTAAAGCAAAATTAAGTATCCAAATCATTCAATTAATTTTTGTGAGATAAAGAATTTTTTTTTCATTTTAAAGTTTTTTTTTTCATTCTATTTTATTTTCTGAGCATAAATTTACACTTTTATACAGCCCTGACATTTTATCTAAAAGAAATATCGAAAAGGAAAAATCGATCTGGACTATTTTACCCTTTGGCAAGATTTTGATATAGGAAGAAAATTAACAATTTCTATGAGCTTAATGATAAAGTTAACCTTATTTTTTTATCTAATTATGAATTTAACCAATTAATTATCAAAGTAAAATGTAGCATCCGAAACTTTAAATTATTATATTAATGAGAAAAAAAGTTATCCTTAGTTAAGTTTTTTTTTTCCAACGTATTTCCTGTTCTGAATAGAAATTTTTAAAACTATTCAACTAAATTTTAGTTGGTCACATAAAGGTTTTTTTCTTTTAATTTTTAATTATCTAAAAATAAATAAAGAGTTTATTAAGCATGAAAAGCTTGAAACTCTTGTGTAAAAGCTTGTGTATTATGCTCCAATATACAATAACTCCACTATATATTTTAAAAAGCATGCATTTTTTTAAAAAAATAATAAAAATTTTCCTTTTACGGTCCCTTTCTTAATATCTCAATAATAAACAGCTGCTCTATTTTATTTAAATTCTATATATACCTTTTTAAGAATGTAGAACATACATTCTTACGTGATTTTTATTGTAATATATACTTACATAATTATGTATTATGAACATTAGGTTTGAACTGACAATATGCATTTTTTTAATTTTGTTTCTTAAAAATAAAATGTTTCTTGGTTGACATAAAATTGGTTTAAATAAATCTGTCCAAAGATCGTGTTGTATTTCATGATAGTTTTTAATTTCATCTGTTAGCGCATTTTTATTTTAAATTTGACTTATATAAAATATGCATAAGAAAACTTTTATATATTTAAATGTTGTCTTTAGATTGTAAATCTAATTATAATTGTCAAACTATGTGAAATTAGTCTAGAAGTATAACAACGACCTATATCTTTTAGGGAACTCACCATTTTTCGCTAACTTTTCTTCTCACCACAAAACGTTGTTTTTTCACATAAAATAAACATTTTTAAGAATTCTTTTTGTTATTCCATCACTTGTGAAGTTTCAATGAAATTAAATTTTACTTATTTGAAAAACAAGTGACTTCTAGCAAACATGTGTTATAAGTTTTGTGCGGTGTTTGATTAGAGTTTAAAATTTAGAAAAGATTTAGAGCATATTTATTTTGAACTCTTGAAAGATTTACCAGAAAAAGTAAATCAAACAGGGTTTTCTCTGTTTAACAATAAAGTAAATAAAAAACTTTTTACTTCTTATATTTTAAGAGAAAAAAGATTTTTTGACTTTCGATTCCCCCGCAATTAAGACGTTAAAATTAATGCAACACACGCAAAACTTGCGGTTCAAACAAATATAAAACTTTTAACTTTGAAAAACTTTTCTTAGAAATTGCTTTTCGGAAGTTTTTCATGTTTTTAAGTAAAGAAATTAAAACGAATACGGGTATGTTTATTTCTTTTAATTCAATAATTTTAGCAAATGACGCTGAATAACAAAGTTGTTACCAAAACTCAAAATTATTGTTTGAATTTCAAATTTGGCGCAGTCTATTCAGATCATGTGCCTATAAATCTCACGTTAAATTCATATTTTTAAAATTTAAATAAATGAATATTATTTCCATTTAAGTAATGAATAAACTTTTGATCATTATTATAGGGTTTTTAATCACAGATATAGAAACTTTATTAAAAGAAAATTATAGTAGAGGAAAAAAAATCTATAGAGTAATTTTGATCTTTGATATGTCATTACATTTTTCGTGTTGTTGATACTATTAAAACCGTGTAGTCAACTGGTGTTATATGTGGCCAAAGATTGCGTAATTTTTAACCCTTTCGGGACGGACGAGTCATAAATCAGTATCAGGATGATAAAAAATTAAAAGCTGTTGCTTAAGTTTGGCCATAGTTAATTTGACAGATTTAATTTTGCTTTCACTTTAAATTTAACGCATCCAATCCATGTATGTTAAAAGTGTAAATATACAATTTTTAATTCAAACTAAGTAGTGGTGAATTAAATGAAGTAAACTATCATTTCTCCGCCCACAAATAAACTGCTATAATAATAGTTTGGCTATCAGTTTTATCTTTTTTTACCCTGATTATCGCCACCCTTAGAATGCATATATGACTCACCCGTCTCGAAGAGTTTAAATGCCGAAGTTATAATATTGCATATATAACGTAAATATAAAATAATTTTAAATGCCTTATATTATCCCAAAGTAATTCAAAAGTTCTTTTTTTTTTAAAAAAAATTTTGGAGATCTGTCTTTGAAACAATATGAAGTAGTTTCGAATTTGGGGATCAAAATTTGTTGATTATTATCTCGTATTATCCAAAACTTATTTTTAAAAAGTCAAGTTAGGTGATATGTGTTTTTTTTTTTTCCTCAAACTTTTGTGTTTTCAGTATTTTCTCTGTCATAGTCGTGGAACGATATTTTTAGTCTTTTATAACTCCAGAGCCATTGGCGCTAGAGTTCTGAAATTTGGACATCAAATTTTGCAGCAAATTTAGCTTTCCCCCCCTCCCCCCTTGATCCAAAAAATCGTTTAAGACCTTTAATTATTCCATTCTAGAGAAAACGTTTGAAGAATTATTTTTTCATGTTTGTTTAACATTAGTCATTGCTATAAATAAAATTTTAAGCGATTATGTTCACATTTTTATCCCACCTTCTTTAATGATAAATTATTTTTTATACGTTCAATAATCAACGTGAATACTATTTGCGGATCGGTGCTACATCAGCAAATTAGTATGTCTAAAGTTATGTAAAACCAGACTTTTGTTTTGTTTATAGCTGCATTTGAAATGTGTTACTGGAAAAAAATAGGGCGTGACTATTTTCGTATACTTAATGAATCCCAAGATTAAAAGAAATAAAATACTTTTAAATTTAAAAAAAAAAACAAGAACGTGTCTATGGGTCTGCATTAAAAAAGTAATGAATAAAATATTTAAAAAAATCAAGTTAATGTGGTCACGCCTAATATTCCCAGTTTTATGTTTATTTAATACAAAGTTTACCTTAAAATGCGTTACTAGAATCTCTTAAAAAAGTTTTTAAAGAAAGCAGATGGAAAATCTGCGGTATATTTGGAGCTATTTTTATCATTATTATTATTCGAAAACCAAACTTTTATTATTTTTATTATAGGTATTCGAATGAAACAACCCATTTTTCATCTGCTTTCTTTAAAAATGTTATAAAAATCACATTCAAAGATAAACTGTATATAGAATAAAAATAATACCTGTAAAATTAACAGTGCATAAACTCGGTTTATTTTTTTGTTAACTATTAGTACTTAATTTATATGGTTTATATTTTAATTTATATGGCTATGAGAATATGGTAAGATTTTTTTTTTTTTATTTATTGTTTTTTTTTTTTTAAATGAATGTCAGGTGTAAATTAGCTTCAAAAAAATATTTTATCGTATTTCGTCCATTCTTCATAATTCGTCTAAAAATTCGAATTGTCAACAGGTTATTTCTTTTTGGGCAATTCAGAATAAAGCAAGATCGTTTTTTAATAGAATATTTAAGATGTCTGTGTAAAAGATATTAAATGTTAAGTACTTTACTCTTTAAACAATGCCATTTAAAAGAAATAATAGTTTCGCAATGTGGTTTTTTGTTTGACAAATGAAAAAGGATATAGGCTTCTGCCTGAATATTTTCATGCATTAAGGATGTTGGTATTTCGAAATGCTAATTTAAATAAACTGACGGATGGGCTTTTACGTAACTATCTTATATTTTAGAATTTTTGTTGGTTTAAAATAACAAAAAAAAAAAAAAACACTACTTATTTTCTTTTTTTATAAATTATTTTTAACCATTAGTCAGAAACTACATGTGTTACATTTCTATAAATATTTTTTTAATCTTTATACGTGTTTTTCCCTAAAATATATTTAAATAAATTTTTCTTCTTTTTTAATATTAAAATCAAATTTCTGCCAAATAGAACTTAATTTTTTTTCTTGCTAATTACAATAAAGTAAGGAAAAGAAATCAGTAATTTATTTTCAGATTTCTAAACATTTTTTAAATGATTATTTTTACCAAGTTTTTATGAGACTTGGTACGATAATTAGTGTTTAAAAATTCTAAATTATAACGATTTCATATATTCATGAAATCTTATCTGGAAACCATAATTTTAATAAAATTTTAAGGCTTTAAAAAATATCCATTTATTATTCAATATTTAATATGGTAGTTAAATATATGACTCATGATAAAAAATGAAAAAACGGCATGGAATAGGTCACTTAAATATATGTTTTGATGTGTGTCGATACTTACATAACATTTTAATTTTTCTCTGTATTCTATAGAGACAATACATTTAATATAAAAAATTTTATATCACAATACTTTTTCTTCATAAGTTTTCCAGTGTTTGCGAATTTAAGTGTTTTTTATCACTGTCAGTAGATGGCGCTATTGACCCTATAAGTAAATATCTCGTATGACTTCCATCCATTTCTCGTTTCAGGCTCATTGATCTTTCTTGTTACACATAAGATTCATGATGATAACAATCATAAAAAATGCTATTACGAGCATATAAGTTTTTATTTATTTCCTATGATTTCTTTCTTTACATCATTTACTTTTATTTATATTTTGCATCTGCGTTATTAACGTAGATACTTGAGACTGAGGAATTTAAAATTAATTTTTTTTTATATTAATTTTATATTTTGTGTATAAACTATTAAACTATGCATGTACAATATATATATATATATATTTCTCCATTGTTTTATCTACATTTTGAACTAATTTAATGCTACGATTTTTAAAAAAATCTTGAAACAGATTTTGAGCAAATGTTACATGAAGTTTTTCAAAAATATGTTTAGTGAAATTCAAAAATTTAAATATTAATGAAATTTTAAGAATAAACACAAATTGCGTTTTACTTCTAAAAAAATTACTTCAAACTTTAAGATTCTTTATAATTTAATCGAACGTTGCTGTTATTAAGTTCGTGTGTAAAAAGAATGCGATTTTTATTTTTTTATGTATATTTTAACTTCACCAATTTTTATATTTATTTTTGAAATTTTGCATTGTGTACCAAAACATTCTAATATTTTCAATAAAAAATTTTTTATCGAAAGTTATTTAAGTAGTTATTTCTTTCTTTCTTTTTTTTTTTTTTTTTTTTTTTTTTTTGACGTTTAATATTATAAAACACTAATAAAAAATTGCGGCCTAATAAAATATTAACTGAAAATTACAATTTTAGAAATATCACATTTTTAAATTCTAATTTTTGAAAATTGATTTTAAATCATACCTTTTGATTGAATTTTGATTTTTAAATCATACCTTTAGAATTTCCTGTGTTTATTAAACCTTTGGTGTCAGTAGTTAAAATGTTCGATTCAAATTTTACTCTAAGAACACAGAAATACTTAGAAAGAGATTATGAACAGAGTTAATTTCACATAACAGTAGAACCCCGATCAATCGTGTCTCAAGGAGTTGTGTTTTTTTTCCGTTAAAGAGAACTGTAGAAACAAATCGCCTAACTTTTATTGACGTCATTAGAGATGCTTAAATAATTTTGGTAATAATTTATTTGGCGATAGCTACTGAATGTAGGTTTTGAGATGAGTTTTTTACGACCATTCAAAATGGAAAAAATCCGCTTAATCCAATTGTAATTGTAAATTTTGAAGAAAAAAAAAATACGGTGCTACTTAATTTCGGGAGGTCTTAAAAATTCTGAAATCTAGATCCTAATCTTTAATTATTATTTTACTGAAAATGCATAAAATTTTTAATAACTTCATTCATTTATTTAAGTTTTTAGAAGTACACGTTTTAATAGCAAACTAAACACCTGATTTTATAGATCTTTTTAAATTCTAATTCGCTTATGTTGTGTGGAGTTATCAATGCTGATCTTATTTAAGCTGATCTTGTTGATTAAGAACCCTTAGATAAATAATAAGTATGAAAAAAGATTACATGAAAATCATTTTTGATTAAGAAAATCTATTAGCCAGATAATTTGTCAGAGAAATGTCAATGAAATTCTATGGAAAACTTTTTCGGTGGCATGGATCGCTTGAACCGGTAGTCGGTGAGAGTATGATATTAGACGGTTAGATCTGCCGTGTCTTCAAACATATCTGTTCCAATTCCCATATCCTGCCTATAATATCTTTGATTGCCCTGATCAATGCTGGTTCCTTAATTTTCAAAAGCTCAGCTTTTATTCCATCTGGTCCAGCAGATCTATCGTTGTTCAACTTCTTAATTGCCTGTTCAATCTCACCTAGAGTAGGCAAATCAGTTTCTTCTCTTTGACTACTCGTAGTACCATAGGATATAGCATCAGCCAGGTTAGGTGACTCACCCCAAACCTTAAAACATTCTCTCCATCTCTCAAGTATTTCTGTTTTTTCTCCATTCTATTTTCTTCAAGTAATTACTCTAGGGTTAAACTACTTTCTGATATTATTAATTAATTGGCATTATTTCCTTGCTTCTTCCTGGGTCTTAAGTGATTCAATCTCTTTAAACTGTTCTTCAAAAAAACCTTTCCTTTTCTTTAAATGTACTCTATTTTCCTGTCTTCTCAGCTCTTTATACTTTTCCTCGGTATTTCTAGTACTATGTCCTTGTATCCATAGCTATATAAGCTTTGTTTTTCCTCTTAGTATCTTCCATATATTCCAGATCATACCAATCCATCCGTTTATTCTTCTTCTCCTCTGGAAGTACTTCGTCAGTTGTATGGATTGTGATTTGTTTTAGGCTTTCCCAGTCATTATCCTCCTTCCAAATTTCTTCATGGGATTGAAGTTTATCTCTTAAGTTAGATAAATACTTTTCTTGAACATTGGGTTTCTGCAGTTCCTCAACATCAAACTTTTACAGTTTTCCATTTCTCCTCTTATAGTATACTTTGCTTAGTTTAAACCTCATTTTAGCAATAACCATTAAGCTTTATTTATGTACATTTATTATTAATGCAGGCCGTATTTAATGTTACCAACTTAGACACAGAAGCGTATTTTCTCGGAATAATTATTCTTTTTTGCAAAGGATTTAAAATATTTACCCAAAGAATATGGTTTTTGTATTTTAATTTTTGTAATTGTCGTTGAACAGCAGACGAAAGGTTAACGACTGCTAATGTTCAACTCCATAACCTTGTACTTTTGAACCCAATCCAGAAGACATAAGAACTCTAGGATTAAGCAAAGGGAGAAATTTTTCTTCGTGGAGGACTTTTTGATGGAACTAACCCGCCTTTTCGTTGCATGGAGAGGAAGAGAACCTACATCGAGAACCTCCCACGATTAGCCTGGAGTCAAGGGGATTCTAACCTAGATCCGCCAACACACTGAGGATATTTCACGTCAGCACTGTGATCGGTGCAAGCCGGATGCGGAATTCGTATCGACCAGCCATCGCTGGAATGCGAACCCGGTTCACCTCATTGGAAGGCGAACGCTCTATCCCCTAAGCCATAGCGACACTCAGAAAATGGTTTGGGATATCCATAATTCGGATAATATGGTCTTAATAGTTTAGTCAGTAGAGCTAGCCCAAAACTCTTTATGTTTAATTTCCCTTTTTACGTATTTCGCTATTTCTCTGGAATCAATGAAACTTATCAGAAACTTTTTGCACACATTTCTGAAATCCCCATCCAAAATCTTGTAAAAAAAATTTTTTTTCCTACAATTGTTTAAATTGTTATTATTATAGTCAAAACTAAATTTATTGCAATTATAGTAAGTTTTGAACTGTAAAGAAAAAACACTTTTAAATTGCAAAATTGTAAGGAAGTTTGTAAGGAAAACAAAAATTTAAATTTCATCTTCTTTGAGAAAATGAAATACTCAAAAAGTGAAAAAGATGTTAAAGGGTTAAAACGTTTGATCGCTTACCCTGCTTAAATTGTAAATAAGATCGTTTTTTTACATAAATGCGTCTGAATTCATGATTTAAAATATCTAATAATTTGCATATTTAAAGTTAAGTTATATCGAACCTATAAGCTTGAATTTTATTACGAAAATATGTCTTCTGTGTTGTCTTTGAAATAAACTAGTTATACGATATATGACGTCATCATTTCCTCAACTTCCGCATTCAAGCTGTGACAACATTTCCTACTGACACACTGATTTAAATAATTGGGTACAAGGTTATTATATCGGCATCTTTTTATCAGCGCGAATTAAGGCTACAGCTGCAAGTGAAGATTGAAAAATGTATATAGCCTGATTAAAAAAGTTTGGTCGAACCTAACAGAAAATTTTAAAATTTATCGTGTTTCTGATTCCATGAGAAAACTAGAAAGGACGGTGGTTTTTACCGAAGCGCTTTTTTAATGATTAAGGTAGAATATTGTTATGTGTTAAAATTTGGAAGTATGTTAATTTTATCATTCCACCTTAGAGTGAGGCATGAAAACAATTTATTCGGTTTAATTTACTCTTCAGTTTTACATTTGTACTAAATATGTAATTATGCGAACTATAAATTTGAAAACTTGAATATCCGGTAAACCGTTTTCGATATGAACGGAAAAATGGTTTATATACCATATATTTTAGTTATACCGTATATTATATTTTAGTATTCGTTGGTAACTTACTGTTTTAAATTTCAAACACTTTTTTTTCATCCTGTTGACGTCTCTCATGCTTTCAAACTTGTTGCTGATTTTTTAGCTCTTAAGACATGCCGAATTATTTTCAACTGGTATATTTTTGAAACTAGTGAGTTTTTAAATCAAGTAATATGCTTAAATATGTGCGAGCATGCGTGTGAGATATGGATATCTAGCTCTTTCTTTTTTTAAAATAGTTTTGCTCAATTTAAAAACTTTGTTCCACTCAAGTACTTCGTACTTTATTCCACGTTATTTTGCTCAATTTTAGTACTACCTGTTCGCTGTCGCTCGCCAATCCCCAAAGATTGCTATGCAATCTAATATATGGTTTGCAATTCCAGATCGTTTTGCAAGTTACTCTTAAACCAATTCGATATGGGGTAAAGCGTAAAATCTTAAGAATATAAATCAATTAATAAAACATTTAAACAAATTCTTTAAACAAATGTTAATTTTGTATCAAATAGTTATTCAAATAAAAAAAATTAATTTAGATGAATATCAGGCAATATAAAAACTTGCAGAAACAAAACATTAGTTTTACTCTTAAAAAGCAATTACTATTAAAAATCCACTACTTTGTTAAAAACACACTTTTAAATTTCAGAACTTAGAGCTATCACAATAAAGGTGCGCACTGACTATTAGGAAATTGAATTTAAATAAATGACATGTAATAGAAGAACTTATGAAAAAATGATGATTATTGAACCTGAAATTAGCAAAATTAAAACATACTATAGAACATACAATGAACACTTTGTTCATTGTTAGGAACTATTCGCATTTAATCTTTCAGGTCTTCTTCACCTTCCAAAAATAACAATATATTTAAAATATTGTTATATCGCAGAAAAAAAAGTTAGTGCAGATTATTATTAGTGTTTTTTATATAAAACATCAAAAGTTTTTTAAAAATAGCAATGCGATAAATACAGCTATTGAATTAACAGAAACCGTCGTACTTTATCTAATAATTGAATTAAAAAAAACAAACAAATAAAAACAGCAATATATTTCTCAGTACCTATATTGAGTTAGTTACTCATGTTTCTTTAGTAATCAAAACTGAAGGGATTATCTTCTGAAAATATCAGCCGTCTTCCTTATTAAGATTGTTTGTGTTCAACTGAAAGTGAATTCTGTTGCTAACTATGTTATAAATAAGATGTTTTTTATTTAGTTAAGTATATACAGATATTTAATATCAAGCAATTTACAATTTATACATTTAAATTTTTATTTTATAATATATTTATTTTTTAATGGTTAGGAAATTCAGTTACAAAAAGATTGTTTAAAAAAGCGAAATACATAGTTTGATCTATTAAGTTTTAAAATGTGAAGTTTATTTGGAATCATTTTAATTTATTCATAAAAATATACTTTTGTTAAAAACTAAAAATTGTTTAAGTATGTTTCTCCTAGTTTAACAAACTAACGTAGTTCACAACAGACTTTTTAACGATGGATTTATATTTCAAAGATTAAAAACTACTTTCCATTATATACATTTCTTTTTTTTTGTCTAGATTAAAGTTTCATTTTCAATACACATAAAACTATTGTGTATTGAATATTCATATTTCTTTTCATTTCAAGATTTAAAAAGATATACAAAGAATACAGTTATTGATAGATAATTTAACATATACGATGCGATCTGAAATTATGGAAATGGTAAACAATATCTCCAAAAATCTATAAAGAAACATTCCATTGAACGAGTATTCTTTTGTGTTAGAATGTGGGAGAATGAAATATTTTTAAAATAAGTAGGCTCCCCTCTCTGCCTGCTGATGCTCCTCAGCCCCCGAATAATGCTATGCGAGCTTACATAGTTTTCTTTTAAAATCAAGCTCTCCTCGTTAACTCAAACCCATTTAAAATGTTTTCTAGCTTAAAATTTTAAGAATTTAAATAAATTATCAAAATCTTGAAAAATGATTCTGCTTGATTAAAGCAAATCATATCCTTTGTTGGATAATTCCTCCTAAATTAAAATATTTAGCCAAGAAATTCTTGAAATCAAAAATTTTAAATTAAACTATATCACATGGAATAGAAAAACTTCCGGAGACGAAACAATAATTATGCTTTTAAAAATATGTATGATGTCACGTTTCCTACGCATTCTTTTATAGTTACGTCTTTTATAAATACCACTCCGTGTTTTTATTATATTTAAAAAGCAAAACAACACTACTAACACTCATTTAGTATACATTGAATAACAGTTAAAATGAGGGGGGGAGGTATTAATATTGCACCTGCATAAGTATAATTGAAATTTAATATATAACACTTGGTTTGTTGATATGGATATGAACCCTTTCAAACTTTCATTTCTTCCAAACTGATCGTTCAGTTTGTTTCAGCTTTTCGTTGTTCACGCGCGAAAAGAATTTAGATTCAGAAATATGTCAACATATACGGTTACGTTTTCCTGATTAATACAGCTGCCACGCTTGTTATTTTAGTTCTTTGTTGCCGACTCGAAAAAGAGAAAAGGATGTAAGAGAAATATGCATATATAGCTCGAAACCTTCGGTAGGGCGCTGGGCCCATGTCCGAGAGTTCGTGGGTTGGAACCCCGCCGACCGAAGACTCCCCGTGTAGTAAAGTGACTGATGCACGTTAAATCTGTCGAGTCTCAAAAGTCCTCCATGTTCCCATAACAAATCAAAACCTCTGGGGTACTGGATTGGAGATCGATCGTTCTCTGATTCAGGTCAAAATTACGATCTGTGGATGAATGAATGGGTCCGCTCTATAAACGGGTGTAACGTGTGTGTGGCTGAAGTCGGATTCTTGGCCAAAGGATGGCGCCACTGAAATAATAAGAAACGCACACTCCGCCTTCAATCTGCTCGGTATACCCAAGTAGGCTCGCTCGTGTGGCAAGTGGCATCAGACACAACACACAACAACACATATTTTAACTAATTAATCTTTTGAATCAAGTAAACTTATTAAAACCTTTATCAATTTTATCTTATACTTTAAATGTACTAATAGTATAATTAAGTAAAATATCTAGTTTAAGAATAAATTTGTCCCACAATTTTTGACGCCAATGATATGTAACTAATCGCGTTAAATTAGTTTTTATGATATTGGGGTAATACGTTTTTACGGAACTTGCAATCCGTTTAGCCGATTTTGTTCATAATTGTAACTTCGCATATAATTTCAATTTTTTTAAATTTAAATAATTATAAACTATTAAAAAATCAAGCACCGAGATATCTATAGAAACTTATTACCAAATCTAAAATTCAGCGCATAAATTTGTATTTATTTCTTTTTTTCATCTTTTGGAGTTATTTGGAACTGGCTGGTTTCCAAATGGAGAATACAAATTCTCTTCTTGATTCTTAATTAAGAAATATCGCGCTGTAGCTGCTTGCGCAATATGAATAATGTAATATGGTTTTAGAATTAATGACTGCTTAAATACTTTTATTAGTTCTATTTTTATAAAATGAAAACAAATTATCGTTTGTGGCCTAATTTTGCAACTGTGAAATACTTTGCCGGTTCCTGAAAATTATTCAAAATGGTTACATCAAACTCAAATTAAAACGACATAAAAATTGTGATGAATTTTCTATTTTTTTAAAAAAATAACATATTTTCGAGCTACAAAATAAATTTTGATAATTGTTTCAATCGGTTTTGCGTATTGCATCATTTCTGCTTTGCACCCAATCACGCCTTTTTCGTACAAATCGTCGCTATAAATCGCAAGAAATAAATATATATATTAGTTACTACTGTAGCGTTTGAAGAGTTTTTTATTAAACTATTTAATGTTGTATTTTGTTTCAAGAAATCAATAATTGTTGAAAAGAACAACTTTTTAGACGATTTAGAAAATACAAACAGTAGTTTTTGTTCTGTGTAACACCGACTAAAACACAATACTTTTTGAATTTGTAGGTATTTAATAACTATGCATCCAAGTTAAAGCTTGGTAAAAATAGGTTATTTTAACTGACATTTTATAAACTTGTAAACACTTTAACATTAGAAATTATATCAGCAACAAGAACCGTAACACTATATGGTTAAAAACGTCATTATATTTGGTATTTACAATAATAAAGATGCATCACTGTTGAAGTGCTTTGTGAAAGAGGCTCTAAATGACATTTCAGATAATTTTGATCTCTTCAGAATGTCATATAGTGCCTTCCACCGAAACAAACTAAAATTATCTTTTAAGATGTACCGTCAAACGAGGTGACTAAGTTCCATATGGGGTGACTTAGTGCCATCCTGGGTTTTCGAACTCAAGCGGCTGATGGCGCCAGAGGAAGGAACCGATCGAAAAAGGAAAATTACCGCTAGATAGCGGGATAGTAGGGTGATTTTAACTGGGGTACTGTACTGCACCAATCAAATTATAACCTAAATAGTAACCTACCATTGCTTGTGTCGACGTGGATTTGTGGTGTTATGATCTGGAAAAGAAGTGTGGTCTGGTAATCATATTTCGGAAGCAGCCAGAAAAAAAGGTAAGTTCAGTTTTTTGTCACCAAACTGTCAAAGAGGTTCTACACGCTTCGACGTTTCAAAATGATTTTTTGTTTACCGGTTATAACCCTTAATTCAATTTTCGATGAAGTGTGGGGTGACTAGGTGTCATCTTGTTTTACAGTGTTTTGGTCATTTTTAAGATTCTAGAGTGTTTATTGTTTAAGTGGAGAGAAAGCCATTGATGTCCTAGATGTTGACCACCCATCTACAACAGTCTCTGGTCAACCGTTGACAAGCAGTGAGTCTGTCAATGACGCAAACAACACTGGCCCTGTGCAAGGTGACTTTGTTGCAGTAAAATGTAAAGAAAAAATGTACCCGGGTCAAATGATTTCTGATTTCGACAGCAGCAACGAGGCATGTGTTAAATGCCTGGAGAAAAGTGGACAGTTCTGGAAGTGGCCTGACACCCCGGCACAAAACATGTTTTGTGGCACAAAAAGAAATAAATCCTGAAGAAGATTTGTCCTCCCGAACCTCTACCAAATGACAACAAATTTCAGGTTATTCTAAATTCGGATTGACTGAAGAGAGAATTTCTATCTCAAATTTGTAGTTTGTGTTTCATTTAATAAATTGAGTCATTTTGAAAAACATTTTGAAGAGTATCTTTAATAAATAGCATTTTTCCATATGTATGGCCTTGTTTATTTTAAAATTTGAAGGTATACTCGTAAAAAAAATTAACTTATAATAGCTAAAATGACAAGGAGATGAATTCTGAAGGGTGAGAAGTTGCCAGCGATTGTTTCTAATAGATTTAAAAGGAGGAAACATGCGTGGCACATAGTCACCCCCATGTGCGGGGTGAGTAAGTGCCACTAAGCAAAAATTATATCTCCCCTCCGTGATATCTTAGAATCGTTTTTAATACGTGAATTGAAAGCTAAGATGTGTAATTATGTTGCATTAAATAATCAACCCGATAAGTGAAAAATTAGAGGAAATATGACACGAAAACGTCAAAAAGTAGCACATAGTCACCCCGTTTGACCACGCCCGTCGCTAACCGATTCGAGCGAGAGGGGGGGTGTTGAAGTTTATTTTGCCGACTGTCATATATATATATATATATATATACATATATATATATATATATATATATATATATATATATATATATATATATATATATATATATATATATATATATAGCTAAAGCTGACTAGTTATAAACATAATGCTATTCATCGAAAAAATTTTTACAGCACTTAAAAATGCAACCGCCATAGGTGAAAAATGTGGTATTATTGATAACTAAATAGTACCAGTAATTATTCAAAATAATACAAAGAAAATATAGCTTTTACATTTATATTAATTTTAATTATTAAAATGGTAACAAAATATTTAAGGAAAGAAAACTATTTTTAAATAAACTGAAACTTATTCAATTGAAATAAGTTTTCAGTAATAATAATCAATAATTATTTGTGAAAATAATTTTAAAAAATAAAGTTGTAAATTTAAATGATTTTCAATGCAACTTTGAAATACTTTTTACTTTATATTTAAAATATATTTTTGAAAAATCACTTAGCAATTAAAATGTATCTTTCGTTTCATCTAAACGTAGTTGCCATAAGCTAGTTAGAGCAACTGTTTGAAGATAAGAAAGTAAGTCATAATCAAAAAATACAATCTTCTATTAAGATATTGATTCAAAACAAAATTCATTCAAAAGTAAATTGTCCTTTCATTTTTAAAAAAATAAGAAAAATAATGTAGAAATACATTGAAAATATTAGCCATTTAAATTATAAATGAAGAAATTCACATAAAAAGGATAAAAAAATTAAGATATTAGCAAAGTTACGTTATATTAATTATATTGGCTACGTAAATTTACTTCGACGTTGTTTTAAGAGTGAAAAATATTCTGCCAGCTTATCAAGCTTAATATTGTCAACAATATCTTTTTCTGCTTTGAGTAAAAGCAGTGAATTGAGGCGTTCAGTGGTCATTGTTGTTCGAAGATAGTTTTTAATCAATTTCATCTTGCTGAAAATTCTTTCATTTGTCGCAACTGTCATTGGTGCAGTTAACGCTAATAGATTTAACAATAAAAACTTATGAAAGCTTTTTTACTAAAATGATTATTCCGCATTTTTAATACAAAACTGTGAATTGAATTTTTACATAATTACAAAATTATTAATTTTTTTTTACTAATAATTAATTTAAACCAGGACCGCCTTAATAGCATGCAGGGCCCTCGGGCATAGAAATGTTTTGGGCCCTTATTACATGTCATGCTGCTTAAAATCGAACTTAAAAACTTCACACACATAAAATAAAGCATTTTTAACATATGCAATAATTTGAGCAAATTTAAATACATTTTGATTTCCCCCAAAAACAGAATCCACATAAAAACTTCATTGGAACGTAGAAAAATAGATGTCGATTGCATTTTTAAGTTTTCCTGGTGATAAACTATTCAAATTGCTGTTTGCATGATAATCGATCACTATTTGTATAAAGAAAAACAAAATGCACACTTTATACAATAAAATATACTTATTTTAAGAAATATATAAGGCAATTTTTTTTTATTTGTAATTTTTTTTAAATAAAATTTATCAAAAGTGAGATTCTCAAGGGACCCCTGAGTGCCTGGGGCCCTCGGGCACTGCTCGGTGGTGCCCATGTGTAAAGACGGAACTGTCTTAAACAAACGAAAAACTGTTAACTGTAGTCAAAAAGATAATATAAAAACATTAAATACATAAGAAATACATCAAAATAACTAAAAAAAATTATGTATAAAAAAAAAAATTAAAAAAAAAAAAAAAACCCTGAAACTTTTCTATTTTTAAGCACATTGCATTTTCAATAAAATAAGCATTAGTACATTTTTGTTCATAAAGGATTGCAGTTTGGACTTATAAAGACAAAGCCTACCAACAAATATAGAATTTGAAATTTCAATTAAATAAGATCTAAGAAAAATAATTTCAACTGAAAAAAAAAATTGCTATTTCAAACACAAAATAAAAAGCTTAGTAAAAAGTAAAAAACAGAATTCAAACGTGATTTAACTTTCTCTATCCCTAGCTCCTACTAATGAATATAAATAACATTTTTAATTGCTCTTTTTTCTCGCTTTTACTGCACAAAAGAGATTTAACAAAATTTTTTATCTGCTTCATAAAAATCAATTTTTACCCATATATGTATATATTTTTAAAAAAAAAATTCTTTTTTGAGAAAGTCTTATACCTAAATTTTTAAGCAATAATTGGGGAAATAATTTAATTGGAAAATAATAACACATTTAATGCAATTTAATGAAACTTAATATTTAAACAATAAGACGGCAAATAATAAATATGTATTCATAAAAAAATTATACTTACATTCAAAACTTAAGTTGCGGTTGATTGGGTAATTGTTGGCTTGAGGGCGGATTTTATATTTTATTCAATAATAATATGATTTTTTAAAATATGCTTTGAGTAACTAAGTGTCCGTACTAGACAGTTAAAGACAGGTCAGTGAAATAATTGGTACCACAGCTGCATGTGCATTGAGCCCCTTCTTTTCCCTTCTTAGCGACATGAACAAAGATATTGTCTTTATTCTTAGAAAGAGTAAGAGAAAATATAGCTTGGGGAATTTCTAGCTAACCACTTTTAAAACACCCTCGATTTTTCAAGTTGACAGAAATATCCGGGGGTTTCGTCTTCTGCTTCAAAGATGGGGGGGGGGGAGTCGCAGCACCATCCTTTTTTTGCGCCTTTTCATAGTGTCGGTAACGGCTTGATCAAACAGAATTGCCACTTTTCCGTGAATAGTAGGAATCGAAGAATTGCTCTATTTTCGCCGTATTTTTATTGAAATAATTAATGAATCCAAAATCATAATCCACAAATTGTGTGAAATGATTAAAGAGTCGATTTGATTGAGTGTAACTCAATTTAATGTTTCAGAATTCTTAGGATTCTTGAAAAAAAATATTAAAAGCAAAATATAATATTTTATTTTCAAAACAGAAACTTTTATAAAGGTGAATTGAGTATCACATATATGTTTACTATTTTCCATAGAGAATATCAAATTTTTTTGTGATGATTAATTGTTCTAAAGATACGAATTGATCCCTGAACAATTTATTTTAGGTAAAAAAAATTTTTAACACAAATAATAATCCAATCATCATAAAATTTTAAAAGTTATAAACTAAAGGGTAGTTAACAAATCAAATGTTTTTTCTTCTTCCTTTTTTTTTAAATGTTGAAAGTCCTTTGGAGTTAGTAAAAATTTTAACAGTAGAAAAATAGCTTTTACTAATTGAAAATATAAATTACTTGATAATTTGTGTTATTTAAACAAAATTTAACAATTTAAATATGATATTTTGAATAATAAAGTATCCTATTTAATAGGTACTCTTATTTGTAATTTTCCCCCAATATTTTGAAAGTAAAAGAAGAAAAATAGGTTGCATCACCGGCACGATTATTTCATTTAAAATTTATTAATTTTTTAAAAAAAACTCATGTAAGTTCATCACTTTCTTTGAAAAAATTACTTCAACTTCTAATAAAGAGTTAATATAATTCTGAGAAATAGTATCTGAATTTTATGATACTTTATTAGCGGAATAAAAATTAAGGTCACTAAAATTTTTTTAAATTTAAGAATGTGTCGTGGAAATAATAATACGAGAGAAATGGTTTTCAAGATTTTGGCTTGTAATATCGGTCATCTTGCCTCGAATTATCATAAATGGTTACTCTTGGAGGAGAGAAAAAAAAATAACTGAATTGGAAAACTAAATTTCACAGCAAGATTTGCTGAGTCGGGTCTGGGACAAAATCCCGAAATGGACGAAACTCAGATAACATTGAAATCCGTTTAAATCTCATCACCAATGAAATATCCAATAATGAAAGAATTTCGGCAAAGTCGGGATTTTGGCTTGTATCATCGTTCACCTTGCTTTGATTTCTGATAAATGGTTGCTCTTGGAGAGAAAAAAACTAAATTTAAAGACACATTTCATAACAAGATTTGCTGAGTCGGGTCTGGGATCCCGAAATGGACGAAACTCAGATAATATTGAAATCCGTTTAAATCTTATTACTGCTGAAATATCCGATAATAAAAGAACTTCGGCAAAGTCGGGATTTTGGCTTGTAAAAAAAAATAATAAATAAATAAATAAAAATGACGACTCAACTTGAATTTGCCGACAGGATGATATCGCTGCCCCCCCCCCCCCCGTTGACGACGGGCCTGCGTTTGACGGTATTACAAATAAAATGTCCCAATTATACCTTGTCAAGAGTTATAGCAACAATTATACCTTGGCACCAGTTGGGCTGAAAATCGGCTCAATATATGAACATGCTCCAAAGGACCAATATTGGGATGTCTATATTTTTTAATATTGGTTCTATGCAGTGTCGGCCTATATAAGGTCAATGCAGGGCTTATATTGCCTGAATAATGATTATTAAATATCGAGTGAATCTGATAATTCTATATGAGGCCAATATTGGTTGTAGAGTGGCAGTAAAAAATCAGATTAATCGGTCAATTCCTTATATGGCCCACATGGAAAAATATAGGCCCTAAAACCCTTATTGATCCAAGATTCGTGAATATAGGTCCAATGAGAGCCCAAGTTATTTTGCTGCAAGGGGTATTACTAATAAACTGTATTACTAATTACTCCGATGTCTAACTAATTAACTGGTCATAACTGGAGCCTGAAATTAAAATAATCCTGACATTTTTTTTAAACAAATCTTTTTTAAAATTATAGCTTGGTTCTTCTACCACAAAGCTTTTCAATTGTACTAAAACATGCACTGTAAGTAAAAGAATTGTGTACAAAAAAAAAAAAAAAAAAAAAAAAAAAACTATATCTTTACACATTCCTACAAAACATCTATGACAACAAAGAAGTATGAAGAAGTCTTTTTTTTAAAACGGCGATAAATTAGGAAGTTTTAGGTTTTGGCTCCAGATTTAATCCTCCGCAGCCAAGAACACAATCATTTTTCCGTACTATCTTTTTCTCTCCTTACTATTTCATTTCAAATCAATGCACTTCATTAATCAAAAATAAAAGTATCTCAGTCGACTTGAAATATTCCTTTCTTAGAGCAAATGACAAAAAACTGACATTCGCTTTGAAATAGCAACTATCTGGAATGAAAAAAAGTAGACTAGGTTATGAGAACAGAAATTTCCTTTCATTCCGGGAAATCTTAAAATTATGGACTTTTCGTACTTCAAACTAAAAGTTATTTGAGAAAAAAAAATTATATTGCTTTCATATTATTTGTTGACAACGTACCATCATGCGCTGTGTACAGCCAACATGTGTTGTTGACATTTCTGTTTAACCAAACAACAGTTTTGTTTTTTCCAGTTGCATACTTTTTGAATTAAACTGTTTAAGCCGTTTGTTTATTAACCACTGGTTATATCGAAATAGTTGGTAAAGTTAAATTTCGTAGTAGAAAATTTAGACCCGGTTTACTTTGAACCGACATACAGAAAAATAGAGAGAAATTAAACGATGATTCGTTGGTCAAAATTCGACACCATAAAATAGTTATCAATAATATCTCTGATCAGCAACAGTTTTGATATGCTGTTTTTTTTTTTTTTTTTTTTTTTTTAAATTCCGGTCTATGTTTTTGTCCAAAAAAACATATTTCATCATAATTGTGAACATTACATTTTTTCTTCATCATTGTAATATTTTAATTTCTTTCTCTGAATTAACTTGTTATTTTTATATTATATATATATTATATTATATATATATATATATATATATATATATATATATATATATATATATATATATATATATATATATATATATATATATATATATATATTAGCCTTCATGCCTCTAATTAAGCGTGATTAAGAAAAATTTCCCTCGACCAATTATAATAAAGATTTTTTTTTCCCTAAAGCGAAACATTTCACAGATTAACTTTGCAAGATTTTCTCTAACTTTTATTGCGGAACCCTTTGATTTTGTCACTTAGATATTCATTCTCTAATAATAAATGAAATTAACTTATTCTTTTTAAAATCCTGTGGTGGATCGGAAAGTAATGTCCTTTGATATTTGTTATCAAGATTTTATTTTTAATCAATAATGTATTCACCCTCGTTGGTAACAACTTTTAAGTGACGGATCGAAAATCGGAAAGAATAACGAATATTTAATGCGCCGAAACCACATTATTTTCCGGTCCCCCTAATGCATAATGTTAAAAATTCGAGTATAAGTACTTTTTCAAAGCTTAACGTGTATGGACTAGTAATATAGTTGAATTGCGGGTCCTTCTGACAGTGACTAAATTTTAACAATTTTACCACGGAAAAGATATTATTTTTTTACCACTGTCAGAAATTCAGGTACATTTTAAAATTTTTAAGAATCGAAGAAACTTTAACTAAAGAGATCTTATGCTTTTTAAGTTATAGAATTTATAAGTTACTAGGGGACAACGCCGTTACTGATTACGAACCACCGAACCTCCGTTACTGCTTACTGATTCACAGTTCCATTTTATTTACTTCATTCGCTCAGTGGATACTAATATATTTTACTCTGGTTCCATATATAGACTATATCCATGCATGGAATGGGAATTAATAGTAATATACAATACAGCATTCTCTAAAACAGAGGATTGAAATTAATTTTGTAAAATTATATACATTACAATTTCATTTATATACATTTCAAAGCGACTTGGAAATTTTATTTTGAACAAGCTATTCATAGAATTTTTCAATAAGCACAATTAGGAATTTTTATGTTTGTAGACTCAAAAATAAGGTAGGTATTCTAAAAGAATTTGTAAATTTTATAAAAAACCAGAATGAATATAATAAAATAAAGAAAAAGTATAGTGACAAAATAGATAAAAGAGGAGATATAATTTATATATATATATATTGTTTATTTATATATTGTTATTATTTATATATATATATATATTGCTTATATTTCTGTATAATATTGAGTAATAATCAATATTTTTGTATGTTTCTATTGTTTTATCATCTAATTAAATAATGCGAAAAGAATAAACCAAAAAAAAGAATAGTTTAACTTAAAAAAATTGAAATTTAAAAAATTTGACTACTGTATTCAACATATTTTCAAAACTATTGTTTACCATGTTACCAGCTGCATAAATACTTGAAACTTTGAAAATAATCTTTGTTTAATATAACAACTAATGTCCGATGGCCCATTGACTTGAAAAAATATTCTATACATATGAAATTGACAGTGGGCGGAGGTACCCGCGAGTTGGGGTACCCGTCACTCCCCTATATAAAAAAAAAAAAAAAAAATTTAAACATACGCATCGTTTTTCTGGCAAACTCTTTTGCATCTCTCTCCTTTTTTAATTATGAAGCATCATTAAAACTGAAATGTAGCTCTGAATTATTCAGTTCGTAAATTAAGAGGCATGAGTGAAGCAAGAAAATATTGAACTGTTTGTTTGTGTGAACAGTGTTCGCTTTTAACCATTTCATTTCTGCTTAGCTTAGAGCTATTGTTACTTTCTGTTTTTTCAGTTTCTATCGCGATAAAAGTACATTTGATCGCTTTCGTGACAATCTACACGTTAGTATATATATTATATAAAAAGAATTTGTGTTTTATATAATATCGATTGAAGTGGCTGCAAAGGAGACAAGAAGAGGAGAGATTTTGCTTTCAATCTTGCAAGCATTTAACTGCAAAGTATCTTATCAAAATTTAAGTTTAATCCTAAAATTCCGAAGTTTATTTGTTTTAATAACTTCGTACAATGTGTCGATAAATGTTGAAATGTTCTACGATCAGTCTTGTGAATCTTTCGAACAATGTAATGAGCAGGCTTTTGATTATATTCACACTATCACCGAGAAATTTGAACAGTATTAACATTTTTCCAATTTAAAACTGTCTTTCAGTGGACTGATCATAAAAACACGTAGAACTCAGTAAAACATCGAAGTCAAGCATCACTAGCTGCGGTCAGTAAGTGGGTGGGTGACCACTTTGAGCAGCCTACGTAGGGACCTAGGGTGTTCTGTATCGGTCCTCGTTAAACTGTTCCACCGTAAAGTGCTCGGCTTCGCAAGCAGGTCGTCTTGCTGCCAAAGAAGGTGAGCCATCCCCTCTGCAGAGTATCAAAATAGCAATGACATATCTTCGGATCAGCCTCAGAGACCATCGCCAATAGCTCTAGCATGACGTAAATAATGTACCTATCTACCTACCAATTTAAAACCCAGACAAACGAATGAGACCCTGTGTTTATCTAGTTTATGCTTGCCTACTTTTTTGTCCTCTTAAACAACAGCAAGTGAATGTTTTTAAAAGACAGTTTTTGTCGCATTTAAAGATTTAATGTCACAATTCGTTTCCATAACCTTGTTATAGAGAAATTAAATGCGAATGAAAACATAAAATCGAGTTTTAGTGTTGTTTACATTAAAAAATTAACCTATTTCAATTTTCCAAATATAATGGCTATTATCATTATTTTCGTTCTATGCCTTTGTTTGCGTTAGTTATTTTCCGAGAAGTATCTTTCAGATCGCTTTGAACTAAATATTTTATGATCCTATAAGCTAACGCCAACTTTTAGTACAATTTTATTACTGTACTAAAAAAGAAATTATACTTCTAAATCTTGTTATTTTTAATGCAGTGCTTTGAAAAGATATGTAATTAAATTTTGAGTATGAAAGTTATTTCTCTATTGTATTCTCACTCGTTTTGTTTTTCATTATCTTATTAACGAAATGCTTAGGAAATATAGCTTAAGCAATCACTGCACGGTATCCGTAAAACTTGTAACCTTTTTATAAATAGCGACTTTAGATCCTAATTCAATTAATTTTTATAACAACCGAAAATAAAAAAAATTTCTGATAAAATTTGTTGAATTTTGAATTTAAAACTTGATGTAAGAGAGTTATTTGTCGATGTAAGTGTATATCGATAATGCTAAGTGCTCCAAAATTCAAATTGATAGGAAAATTTAGAAAGAAAAAACAAACAATAAACCATAATAAAAATACGGAAAAGGATAGAAATATGCTTGTCTGTGTTCTGTTTAGGGGGGAGGATTCGTGTTTCATTCCAAATTTCGCCAAAAACTGTCTCAGCTAAATAAAGAAATTTTGAAACAATTTCTGTTGTATATCAGGTTATTTTAATTAAAATATTCGTACGCGCATAATTATTTTCACATCTGCCCGTACCATTCTATTGCTGGAAATAATGGACTTTTTAAAACATCAGAAACGTTATTTCCTCATAAAATGTACTATCTGTTGACATCTGGATTAACTAATTTCCAATGTTGGTTTAAAATATTAATAGTTTCCAAAGACGAAGGTAACAAACAGTGCGTTTCTCTCTCTTTTCATTTTGCAATAGTTTTTCTTTATTATTACAATATCGTATGATATTTTTATATTTCAACGCTTTATATTTAACTATTTGTGATTGGGGGTCTTCTCTTAGCCACATAAATTGCTTTATGTTGATTTGTTGTGTGCTCTCAGCCACCACTGTGCCACACAACTATAGACTTAACAGAATTCTCATCCACACTCTTATAGACTTTGAAAATAGACATAATTCAAAATAACATTTTACAAATTGAGGAAGCGAAATAGTATTTATTTCTGCTCATCCCCAAAGATTAGCCAGAAAGATTATATATATATATATATATATATATATATATATATATATATATATATATATGTAGTAACAGAGCAAAACCCTGTTATTAATATGGGAATAATTAGTCCAAATATCAGATGAATAATGAGTCCAGATTCTGCACAAGCTGTTTATTAATTAAAGATGGTGAAGCAACAGTTTCCTCCCCTCTCCGACTGGAGGGGGAGAGACACTTTTCTCGTCAGATCTGACGGAGTTTAGCTAGCACAAGTAAAACACAAAAAGCCACGCAAAAACCATCGGTCCTGCGTTTTATACATGGGTAAGAAGGCAGTCATATTGCATTCCTTGTATTCCTACGCCTCATCACAAATAATTTAATACTCATCGAAAATCGTTTAATCCTTCCTTATATGGAAGTGAAAGATCTTAAAATAACTCTTCTTTTGAAACATTAATCTAATTATAATTTATTGGCATGTTTACAGTCTTGAATTCCCAAAATAGAATATCTGTATTTTAATCTTTTAACTGAGACATTTTATGAAAATGAAAGAGTTTCAATGTTTTATTAATACAAAAATATTTTTATAATTTTTGTATTACATCCCCCTCAAAAACAACTTTTTGGTTAGCCAAAAAAAAATTTAAATTTAGAATAATATGAATTTATAAAAGTTATGTTGGTATGACTGTCCTCTTCCCTACTATAAACAACATTTTTTCATTTATGTGAAAAAATATTATTTACAGTAACAACAATAAAAACATGATAATGCAAGTTATCTGTTTAGGCAACTAAACAGAAAGAAAAATAAAACATTTATATCTATTTTACTAAAATTTTCAAAAAAATTTTGCACACAAAAATATACAAAACGAACTGGACACTATTCATGATGTAATTTTAACATTTGTGGGCTGTGATATATCCTAAGCTTTGATACATGTACTATTTCAAACTTTTGTTTACTCAAATTATTATTTTTATTTATTTTTTTTTTTTTTATTAGCTTCTTGGTCATTCTTTCTTTTTCCTATTTTTCCTTTTATTTTTGTTACCCTTTACGTTATTTTTTTCAGTGTTTATTTTTACTGAAACATATTCAACTTTTCTTTTTTCGATGTTTACTTTTACTGAAACATCAAACTTTTCTTTTTTCGATGTTTACTTTTACTGAAACATCAAACTTTTCTTTTTTCGATGTTTACTTTTCTGAAACATCAAACTTTTATTTTTTCGATGTTTACTTTTTCTGAAACATCAAACTTTTATTTTTTTCGATGTTTACTTTTACTGAAACATCAAACCTTTATTTTTTTCACATTTTTTAACCTTAACATTTTGAGAATTTTGTTGTCTAATGTGCAAAGATAAGTTGTCATTGTTAGAATTAGCAGAGGTGATCAATCTCATACCAAATTGAGTAACAACTGGCCCGACACAAATCATAAACAAACAAAAAACTCTGCAAGTTTGCGAACCTACTAAAGCATATAGTAAATCAGTATCAAGCATAAAAAACTTAGCTGAGATAACAATTTCGCCTATCATAATAAGGGGAAACTCACAAATTCTGTTAAGTGTTAATTGTCCTTTCGTTAGGGTAACATTTGAGTTTTCAAATTTTTTAATAGGAATTTTTAATTTTGACACAAAATGTCTTGGTATTATATTCAATGTTGACCCGGTATCAACATTCAATAATATCTCTTTGTTTACCTTTTCATTTTTATTTTGTTTTGGACGTCCCTTTAGGTTTTTATTTTCAACTTTATATGCATTTTCTATTTTATATCCATTTAGGTATTTGTTTTCTACTTTATATCCGGATATTAGTAATTGCTATTGGATATTTGTCATATTTTGGACATTCACTTCAGCCACTTTATTTGGGTTGTTTACACAAGAGGAGCCCATGTGAAATTGATTCAAAAGTCCTTTCTTTGAGCAATATTTACACTGATTTAATGGGTTCTCCTGTGCTGTGTGATGTATTTTGGGTTTAGTCACATTTTTATTTTTAGGACAAGCCGGGGCTTTATTTCCTGGTGCATTACACTTAAAGCACTTAATGTCATATTTTGGGTTTTCCAACTTCTTCATATATGGTCCCTTATTACTTTGAAATTTATTTTTTTCGAAGTCACTTTTAATTTTTTCATAAATTTTAAGTTTTTGTTTAAGTTCAAAAAGATTATTGGCTCCATAAAGAATTGATTTATTATTTGTTTGGTCAGGTATTCCTTGAATTATGTAAGTGATTAGAGCTAAGTCATCAATATCACTTTGAGTAGCAATCTCTTTCATTTTTAGGAAATATTCTTGAAGAGTTTCATTATACCTTTGCTTTCTTTTTTGCAACATTGCATGTACTTCTGCACTATTGCAACTAAGTCCAAATTCTTCTAGCAAAAGATTTTTTAGTTTATCATAAGAATTTAAATGAAGTTCACTTCTAATTAGAGTTAATGCATTACCTTTCAAACATCTTTTTGCAAATAAAAATTTCTGCATTTCGGACAGGTTAAATAACTTAGCATGAGTTTCAAAATTTTGAAACCAAGAATTAATATTTTCATGCCTATTTCCATTAAACATAGGGGTAACTGCTTCTATATCAGAAAAGTTTACTATTAATTTTGTTTCTGATTCTCTATTCTTTATATCATTACTAGAAATTTGACTATAGGATGCCATATCTTTATCAGTATAAACATAAGTTTGTATTTCTTTATCAACATATTTTTTAGTGCTTGAACTAACTTGTGTAAATTGATTTACATAAGTTTTAATTGATAAATGTGGTTCAAAATCAGTTTGAGTTTGTTTACATTCAAGCTGATTTGTTTCATCCTCATCTTCAGAGGGATTTTCAATTACTATAGAATTTTTTAAATAATTGAAATCACATAAACAAGTTAGGATGTGTTTAGCAATTTCATTCTTATTTCCCTCACTGGAAATATTAAGAATGTCAGAAATTTTAACTAAATCCGAAAAATTAAAATTATCACAAATTTCTTTAAGTTTATTAGAAAATTCGTCATCGTTAGCATTAAATGAAAATTCTGAAAAATTTAGAATTTTATTACGATTTAAACGCGATAATTCATCAGGAAATAAAAGTTTAAATAATAACTTAATTTTGTTTGCCTTCACTACTTTAATTGACGTTTGAACCACATCTATTTCTTTCAAAAACATTTTAAATGCACTATAAATACACTATTATATCATAATTTTTTTTTTAAAAAAAACAAAAACAATATAAACATAAGTAATGCAATTCAACCATTTCTAATATTACTCATTCAAAGATTCGTAGATTTAGATTACTAAAATATGCAATAAAAATAATTATTCGTTATGAAAGAGAGAAAAAAAAATATATGCAAATATGCAAGGATTTATCTTTCATTCGCACATAACTCATCATAAATCTTCATGACTATTCATCTGCACTTAAAAAAAAATAATAAACACTTTTCTCTTTGCCACCCGTTGACCTTCATTTTTATGAAGAGAAGGAGGGGGAAAAAAATCATTTTCTTATGAAAGCTCCTCCAAATCGCACTCGTAATCGGTGTTTCTATTTCACAAACACTTTCACCAACACACTTGAGCACTAAAAACCGAATCACAATATTTCAGGCAAAGGGATGAGGTTTTTCTAATCCGTTTACGTCTGATCGACAACTTTTTCTCGGTGTTGTTGATGGGAATTTTCTGCGTCAAGGGTGAAGAACACCTCGGATAATTCCGTGTTTCCAGTCGTAGAAGGCTTGAGATTCAACGTTCTTCCGATAACGGCTAGGTATAGGAATTGGTACAGGTAGAGAAACAGATATCATCGCTCCTTCACTGTGGGTGGATCAGGCAGTTTTCTGTTTTCTCCGGGCGTGGTGATGGGATGGGGAAAACTTGAGGTAGCAGCCAGCCTCCGTTAATCTTAGAAATGCATAAGTTTCCTCCGCAAAGTAAAAATCCTGCAAGGCTTCAAATAACAGAGCAAAACCCCGTTATTTCTGTGAGAATAATAGTCAACATATCAGGAAATATCAGTCCAGATTCTGCACAATCTTTTATTTACTAATCTACGGTGAACTCTCAGCCCCGCTCCAGCGGGAGGGGGAGAGACACAGATCTCGTCAAAACTGACGAAGTTCAGTAGGTAATCATTAAACACAAAAAGCCACGCAAAAACCATCGGTCCTGCGTTTTATACATGGGTAAGAAGGCAGTCATATTGCATTCCTTGTATTCCTACGCCTCATCACAAATAATTTAATACTCATCGAAAATCGTTTAATCCTTCCTTATATGGAAGTGAAAGATCTTAAAATAACTCTTCTTTTGAAACATTAATCTAAATATAATTTATTGGCATGTTTACAGTCTTGAATTCCCAAAATAGAATATCTGTATTTTAATCTTTTAACTGAGACATTTTATGAAAATGAAAGAGTTTCAATGTTTTATTAATACAAAAATATTTTTATAATTTTTGTATTACATATATATACGGCAAAATAAATAAATACAAAAACACCAGAAAAAATTAAGAAAAACAATAAGTATCATTTATTGCACATAAGCTGCAAGTAAATAGAACTCATAAGATAAGTTCAAAATGAAGATAAAACAAAGGTAAATTACAGACAAATGAAAAAAAGAAAAGGGGGTTGGGAATAATAATAATAACAAACAACTGGGGAAAGAAAAAGAATTAATTAAAAAAAAAAAAGGATAAAGTTTTTTTAATGTGGGCTGATGAAAAGATTATATCTTTTATTTTCTGGTTTTTTAAAAAAACTTTATCCTTTTTTTTTTCTTAATTCTTTTTCTTTCCCCAGTTGATTGTTATTATTATTAGTCCCCCCCTTTTTTTTTCATTTGTCTGTAATTTACCTTTGTTTTATCTTCATTTTGAACTTATATATATATATATATAAACACCTGAATGAAAGAAAACGTTTTTCATATTACTTGCGTTATTCTGTAAGCTCGTATTTTGTAAGTGTGTGATGAATAAATTGTTGTAAAAATAACTCCTTAATTCATTTTCGTCGAGAATTAAAAAAGAAAAAAAAACTTTTTATTGTTAGGATCTTTTTACAAATACAATGTATTTATATTTTATTAAACGCAATAATTTATATTTTATAAAACGATCTTGTTTATTGATATAACAGATTTAATTTTTTTACAGGAATTGTGTTTGCGAAGAAATAAAAATATTTTATTAATTTACCAATCACAAAAAATAACGTAACATTTTATTTCGATGTTTTATTGGCACGCTATTTTGAAGAATTAATTCAATTTAACTTTTATTGTAAGAAAATATAACCTGTTTTATTTTAGTGATATTCTCTTTCAAAACAATCATGATGGAAGAATAATATAGACTTTTTTGCGAAGATTTTTTGTTTAGAAATTAACAAAGACATATTATTTAGTAGAAGAAAAATTAAGTATTCAAAAATGTTATCACGCTTTAAAGTAATTTCTTGCAAATGAAATAATCAATATTTTTAAAATTTTAAAGTAATCGAAAATTCGCTATTGAAAAAAGAAATATAGGCAATAATTTCAAGAGGAAAAAATGAACAAATGAAGGGATTTTCCTTTAATGTCCTATGTCACTAATTTTAAATTCTAAATGATATTTATTCTTCTTAATATTAATGTGAATCTATAAAAATATCTGATTTCATATAAATGATATCTAATTGTATCTGATTTAATGAGAATTCATTAAAAGTCAATTAAGAAAACAATTATAAGTTATTTTGTGAGATTTGACTGTGTTTTTCATTTTATCAGTTCAGACTGAAAACCTGGAGTTCATCTGAGTCTTAAAACAAGTTTGAGTAAAACTATATAAAAAATTAAGTTTTAAAGCGTTTGTTTCATTACTAGTATTGTAAAAATAAATATTTATTAAATTACTTTTTTTGTAATGATATGAGATCTTAAACTTCCTGAAAAATTGATTCAATTCCTCAATATACATAAGTCCGTAAATACTTCGTTATGGAGGTCATAGATACCTTGATACTCTTTCAATATTAGAATAATAAATACAATTAATAGATAATGCACAATTTTAAAAATTTATTTTATTTACATATATTGCGTACAGGTTATTCTGCAACTATCATACGCAAGATATATTAATTGACTCCTAAATACTGTTAAATGATTAAAGTAATTAAAAACATAATTAAAAAAAATAACATAATTAAAAAAATTTCAACCTTCAACTAAAACCTTCCTGTTGTCAAATATTAATAATAATTATAATTTTTTAACAACTTTTTTAAACACAAATTTTTAATTCTCGAACTTTATACTATCCTTTATATGAAAATATCAGAAAATTTATTAAAAAAAACTTTATTTTAAAATTGAGCCATTGGCGACAACAGAGGCCAGATGTATTTACTGAGTTTAAATAAATTATATGTTATAGAACTCACATTTAAGACTTAGATTAATTTATTATCAGTTCATAAGAGTTTTTTTTTTCTAATAAATAAATATAGTGATTGTTTGATTTATTATTGTAAGTCCTGAGTGTTTAATGTTAAGTTATATTTCTTTTGAAATAATTTTTGAAATATGCAAAGTAGGGCGACATTCATTTTTATTTGTATGTGAATCTAAAAATATTAACTTTCAATAACTATAGATAAATAAAAAACAAAAGTTAGATAAAAATTTTAATTGTAAAAAACTTTCTAAATGAGATTTAAATAAAAACACAATCCCTTCGCCTGAGTGATTTTGTAAAGAATTCTAAACTTCTTAATTTTACAAGTTGGGTGAAAAGTAAATATCTTAATCACTTATAAGTTCTCTGGAAAGTTCCCGAGATATGGTGAAATACGCAAAAAGTGAAGTTAACACTAAGGGGTCCTAACATTGCATCGCTTTCCTGACCAAACTATTGGGACAATATATTGGGATTGCGGCTACCCCTATATACTGGGGATCAAAAATTCGAATCCGCTAGAAAAAAAGTTTCTCAAAGTAAGTGCGTTTTAGTGTCTGATTGCCCAACTTAAAATATAGTGTCTGCTATAATTAATTGGCATATTTGAGGTCACCCTCTCGATCCATTAAGATTGAGTCCTAGAACGTAAACATCTGATCATTAGGTCAAAAGTTAGTTTTAGATTTTTTGCTTACTGCTCGCTAAAATGTAATTTTTCCTTCTTTTGAAATTTCGATTTTAATGCCATTACTGCCACCTCCTTCGGGTTGTGCTGACTATATAAATTTAATCTCAAATTTATTTTTCTCTTCACTTTTAAACTGTAAAAGACATTTTCTCCATTTGTAAATTATTAAAAAAAAAATTCATCTGATTGCGTTAACAGTTAATTCACTAAAATTGGATATTCTCAAGTAATTCCTTTTAATAGTCATTTATATTATTATTAATAATTATTTGCACAAAATTATAATAAAGGAAAGTTTGATTAGAAATTTAAAAAAATTTTCTACAATAATTAGGGAATTTCTATTGACAGAATCCAAAAGCATGACAGAATTGAAGTAAATTTTTTTGGAGCAAAATGCATTTTTATGTGAAAGGGAACAATATTGAGACTTTATATTTATAAGATAAAAGACTCTCAAATCGCTAACACCGATGACAAGGAAAAATTTCTTTTTTTTTCTCTGTTCCACAAAAAGTTTAAAACTTAAATTGTTGCTCTTTCATTATAAAGCAATCTTATAATATTCTCGTATCATGTAAAACTTTATGATGAAATTACTTATCTACTGTTTTACAATTATAAAATGAAATAATTATTAAATTCTACTTCCATTTTAGAATGTAATGCTCAATTGTTCAATGAATTTTACGATTATTATTATAAAACTGTGTATAATGAACATTTCAACTAAAATAATTAGAACAAATTAGCTGCTGAAAATTCTCTTAAACATTTATAAATATTATACATTTATAAATTTCAGCTTTTCGCATTATTGCTAAGTAATCCCAACGTCGAAAAATATTTAAAGAACTTCATAATATCTGAAAATTAAATAAAATTTTTAAAAAATGTAAATGGTTATAGAGCAGAACCATTAAGTTTAATTAATGAATATAGAATTGGAAACAAAGTCTCTGCTAAACAACAAATTTTTAAAAAAAATTGAAATATTTTAAGTAAACAAACTTTATTGTAATAATCATTTCATTATTTAGGATTAAAAGTTATTCTGAAATTATTAATTTTAATTAGTGGGTGAGTACGAAATCATTACTAGAAATACATTTAATGAAAGTTTTGAAAATATACAAGTGGTTATGGAGGTAGTGTATAATTTTTTTATCTTAGTTTTATTACGACCTTATAAATACAATTTAGTTAGCAGATACAAACGATTGTGTCTACGCTATAACAAAAAAATACGCTTTATAAGACCCGCTTAATTGAAACTATGAAATGTCGCCTGCTTATACGCCTACGGTAAACGCATCCTTGAGTTCTTCAAACCAACTAAGCACGTCCACTGCGATCGTTATGACGTGTCGCGTTGTCTGCTGGTTGATGTCATCATCCTGAGGCTAAGAAATCCGTATGTATGGGTAGGCATGGTCTGCAAGAGCAGATGTATACTCTTGTTGATCCCTCGTGCCTTCCACAATGAGTGCACCCAGAGAATGCCGTGAAAACATTCCTCAAACCATAAGGCTCACTTTTCCAGCTTGGATACTTCAGATAATTGTTGCTCGGTGTTTGCTTTCAGATATTTTTCGGAGTATACGCCAACGTCCACCTGTCCTATGGAGCATTAAACGTGATTTATCGGGAAAAAAACAGCGTCTATTTGAATATCATGAATTTTTTCAAAAGCCAGTCACTTTAGATTATATTTTTCTTCATTATCTTGCATATTACTACGTTTGTACAACAACAAAAAAGATTCTTGTAATATAACAACTATGTATAAATTTAAAACGTCCGCTGATATATGAAATTTAATTAAACATTCAACTACAGGATATAAAAATAGGAGCACCTCTAAATAGTACTGTAATGTAGAAAACAGGTTTTAAATTCAATCTTAAATTTTAAATGTACGTGTTCAACCTCAATGTGTAAGTATTTAGGCATATATTTAAAAAAATGTTTAAACTAACGTCACTTCATTTGCCTGTCGACTGGTAATCCATCAATGATAATTAAATTATAGATCGCAACTAATAACAATAGGTTATTATTTTGATTTAAATATGAAACGTCTAATTGGAATGGAGATACGACAATTTATTTATTTAATATACTCAGTAACACAGTTCAGCCTCTCGCTTGGACAACTCTATTCTTACAAAACCTTTACAATAACCCAATATTAAAGCACATAATATTTTTGAAACATTAATGGCTAACATCAGTTTTGCAAGATCAAGATAAGTTAAACTTTTGTTCCATTTCAAATTAAGTTCAAATCCTTTCTGATACTCAAAAAATAAACATTCAAATTAATATTTTGTATAAATTATTCACAAAATCAAACTGGTAAGTCAAAGGCTTACTAACACTGAATCATCCCTCTGAAAAGTCAGAGTTACTTCCAAATCAGAAAACGCCAGAAAATGTTTTATTTCACAAACTTTAAGTCTATCATTTAAAAGAAGCAAATTTAACTCAATTAACTTTTTGTTTCAATGTTCTAACTTTTTGTTTGTACATCATTTTAACTAATTAGCTCAACGTGAAATAAAGCTTTAACAAAGGATTGAATTAATTATGCAAATTAAGTCATAAATTCTGAACTCTTAACAAAAACTAATTACTTAGAGAAAAAGAGCCTAGCTTAACCATATAACACTCGTTGACTTTAATATTTTATGATTTAGGAATTAAATAATGATTATAAATATGATTGCAAAATTTTGCTTTAACAAAGGCGTACGTTTTTCAAATTGTGTTTGAAGAATTATGTTTTGAGAAAAATGAATGCAAATGTCCTTAAGGCAGTGAAGTATACTCGTGGTGAAACTAAGCTTTAATCGCAACACGCAGGGTGTTTGGTGAAACCATCCTTAATAGTTGTTTTTAGAGTCCTTATTACAAAAAGCACGTGCATTGGTGTTCGGAAACTAACATTTAAGTGATGAAAATAAGTGGTTTCTAATTTCTTAAACATAAAAACACGTTCTGGACACACGGAGGCTGGAATGTGCTTTTATAATCGCTTGTTTCCTCCCGTAGATCTATCTATATTGGTGTGTATTACACATGTCCTACTGTATTGTGATTTGTCAAATTTTGATAGCGTATTTGTTCTTTCTGGTAATAAAAATTCATTTATGTACTGTAATGTGTATACTTGCGTATTAATTTTTTAAATGAATTTAAAAAAATTAAATGCGGTCCTTATGGATCACACTCCATAATGTGGAAAGTAATGTTCCATACCTATGGAATAGTTCGTACAAATAATGCATAATAGAGACTCGAAATTTTGGGTGTGGATTGTTCGAGTTTCTCTTAAATCCGAGCAAGATAAAAAAAATCAGTTCCGTGTGCTTACAAAGAATGATCAATGCATGCACAATGTGTAAAATATTTACATCTGCCGTGCAAAGCAATAATTAATTAACTCAGATAAGAAGGCTCTAAAGATGAGAAACTAAATGGTGATGGGATACGTGCAGTGCTTTTAAGCTTAATTCAGCCTTTGGAATCAGAGTGGTAATATATCTAATGATATTAACATAAATGCGAAAGAATCGTTGTAGATTTTAATAATATTTTCGACGATATTTCAGGTCCTAAGAAAGTAAATTTTGTGAAGGACAAGAGTCAGTGAAAAATGGATTGATTTCAATAACCTTTTCGACAAGCTAAGGAAGATACGGAAAAACTTTCAGGTGCTAAGAAATTAAATTCTGTGAAGGACAAAAGTCAGTAAAAACTAGCTTCTGAAATATCGCATGTGACGCATAATATTTTAGTACTATTTTCCATATGTTAGCTCTTACAAATTGGTCCTAACTTTTAGAATTTTTCTATTTTCTGAGACTACAAGGAAGCGCATTATGTATTGAGTGGCTCAGTCACTAAACGTTTTTCATTTAAACATACTACATTAAAATCAATTTAAGCCTTAAAAGTATAACACAAGCTTTTTTCACATATACTACTTTTTCGAATTAAGTACGATTAAATCATATTGCTGCATTTTTATTATTTTGCATGGATTAAGTAAAGATGCAATTTATGCTCTCAAGCTTCTTATAAATATTATTTATTTGATAATATTTAATAAAGATATGTAACTTAGCTACTTGTAAACATTCTTCAAATATCTAGAACTCACTAAAGCATTTCAGCTTTAATGAATGGAATTAAATGTGTAAGTAATGAACATCAATTTACATTTTATTCATAATTAAAAGCGTATCTAATTAAGTATATTCAATAGACATTTTTTTAAGTCTTGTATTATCGTATTTTGGCAAAACCATTAGAAAATGATGTTAATGTGTTGCTGTAATGTTTTTAATACTTAAGTTAAGTTTGTCGTCAGTATAGTATGAGTCGAGTACTTTCCATAGTTTTCCGCCTGGCTTAATCCCCTTAAATGTTCAAAATAATTTCAAGTCAAGAATAGGCACCAAAATAAAGCTAAAATAATTCTGCCAATACAACGTATCGAAGGAAAAATCTAATCTTTCTATACCTTGGGACTTTATTCATAGTTGAGAAAACGGTCAAGAAAAGGTCAGTAATTCCTCCTAATATTAGGTGCTCTTAAAAAACAATGGATAACCAAAAATCCATTAAATCTAAAATAACTCTATCATAATTGTAAACAGAAAGTGTTTAAATAAACAATTAAAATTATAATTAAATATACTTATTCAAGTTAGAATATATATTAAATAATGATATAATAAAAAAATTAGGTATCATTGCTAGACCTATATATGATTTCATTTATATTTTTTAAGATATTTCCTTTTTATAATCTTACCTGATCAAAATTGCATAGTAGAAATTGCGACGTTTTACAATTAAAAATTAATAAAACACTTAAAAACGACTTCAATTGTCTTTTACTTAGACAAATTAATTAAATAATGCATTTTACTATCACTCTAAAATATTAGTTTTATAATTTCCTTGACTATGAAAATATGTTTTGTCTCGGAACGACAAGTATAGGCTAAACTCAACATTTATTAATAAGATCGTTTGAAACTAAATATGAAAATTGAATTAAAATAAAATGGCGAGGGATTTCTTTTCGTTTTATATCCAATTTCAGTTTCGAATAACAATCAAAATAATCGAATTTGCCCAACAGAGAAATTTACCTAACGCATGCAACTCATGCAATAACAATGCGTTAAAAAGGAAGAAAGATTATCACTCACTAGGCCAATTACCAAATCTATTTTATCTTTTATTTGATTAGCATTGATAAGTTGCATTTGCAGGTGTTTAGCTTCAACTAAGATTTGACCTTCAAAGAGAAATTATCTAATTATTGTTCTGCAGTTGTTATTGTTCTTTTTCACTAAGAATTAAATCACACTAGTGAACTTTCCGATTTGTTGACCATTTATTTTATTTTATTGTTTTGTTTTTTCCCAGTTACTGGAAATTAACGGGATGCAAGTTATATTTCACTTAGAACGTTTTATGTTAAGATTCAACCAATATAACAAATTTTTTTTTTATGTGAATTTATTTAAAAATGTCGATATATAGGTTACAGTTTGTATAAAGAAATAACGTAAAATGAAGACATGCTCTGAAAACTTAAAAATACATATAATGTCACTAAAAATGTTTTTATTCTACATTAAATATGTTAAAAACTCTCAGTGCTAAAATAAAATGTAAATGATATCCGCATGCTATTTGTAATTAAATTTAATGGTTTTTGTGAAATGAAATCCTGATGAGTAATTGTATCAGTAATTCACTTCATCCTGTCCTGTTCTGCAGTAGATTGTTCATAAAGACACGGTTCTCAGTAGAACACCAAAGTCAAGCTGCAGTCAATAAGCGGGAGGGTCAGCCTACGTAGGGTGTTCTGTATCGGTCCTCGTTAAACTGTTCTACCGTGAAGTGCTTGACTTTGCTCGTTGGGCTACCAAAGTCAAGCTGCAGTCAATAAGCGGGAGGGTCAGCCTACGTAGGGTGTTCTGTATCGGTCCTCGTTAAACTGTTCTACCGTGAAGTGCTTGACTTTGCTCGTTGGGCTACCAAAGTTGAGGAGATCAAAATTGGAATCAAAAAGGATCAAAATTGTGATGGAAAATCTTCGGATCATCTTCGGAGATGTTTCCCAGACCGTCGCCAATAGCCCATTGTGTAGCTCTAGTGCGACGGAAATTAAATACATACCTACCTACCTCATCCCGTCCAAGAGTAACAATTAATTTAAGTTTTCACAAAATTAAGAGAACTTAATTTAAACTAAATTTAAATGTAAATATGATCTACTTGCGTGTAACAGCCCCGTTATTTTACGAATTTATTTCAGTGGCTCTGAGGCAAAAAACGTTAAGTCTTTTGTTCTAACCATGATGTTTCTATCGTGGTGCAATTAACTGTGGGAGGTTCTCGTGGCTAGCTCCATCAAAAAGTCCTCCACGAAGGCGAATATCTCCCAATACTCGATCCATGAGTTCCCTTGTCATCTGGATTGGGTTCAAAATTACAAGGCTACGGAGTTGAACATTAGTAGTAGTAAACCTAAAATTGAGTCGGCTGTTCAACGACGTTTATAAAATAAAATAAAAACATTATATATTAATGAAAACGATGATGAACATCCGATTTTTGTAAAAAGAACTAGGCTCTGTGCCAGCACACGAAGAGAGGCTCAAGATTTTATCTTTCATCCAGATCATATTAAACTAAATGCAAATTAAGCACTCCGAGCAAAAAATTAGTCACCATTAGAGAAATTATGACAATCTCATTTAATAGAGTGTAACACCGTCTCTGGATTCTATAACCGCCTGGATTCGGTCAGGAAGTTTTTGCAGGTACGTCGAATTCACCAAATTGCGAGGATGCTGATTTCGTCGTTTAATCGGTTGTAACATGCCCCACAGATTAGGCGCAATATATGTAATAGGGTTGAATCAACACCTTCTCAGCACGGATCAATTTAGTAGTCCGATGTGACGAAGTTAACTGAGCAATATATGAAAAATAAGAAAGATGTCATTACGTTCGGGGTACTAAGCTGCGCAGTGGTTGGAAATACGAAATATGTCATTACGTTTGGACTACTAAAGGATATTTATGGTAACCCATGCTGAGGTCTACTTTTTTCTAGGAGGTGTTGGTTGAATTCAGGTGATTTTGCAGACCAGTCGAGATGTAATTGAGTGTCTGAGTGTTCATAAAATCTGTTACATATTCTTCTAGCCCGATGAACTTCGCTGTTGCAATCTTGTATTGAAAGCACACTCTTCATGAAGATATTGACTGAAAAGCAACATCTAATCATCCAGAATGTTCAAATAAACATGTTGGTTTATGTTAGTTGCCACCTCAGTGAAAGTGCCTAATCCATAATATAAAAAAACGCCCCCAAATCATGACAGACCCACCTTCGGCTTCAACCTGTCTTTGCACTCAGTCGAAAGGAAATGCTTCATCTGCTCTTCGTTGAACTCGACGACGTCCGTTTTTTGAATAAAGGCAAAAACGTGATTCGTCAGACCATATTACATTCCGCCAGTCAGCAACTATCCACGTTCGGTGGCTTCTAGCCCACTGAAGTAGCTCAGATTTATGTGCCTGTATGAGTAATGGTCTCTTACGAGATGTTCGACTCCAAATGCAGCTTGCATGCAGCTCCTGTCGCAATTTTCTCTCCCTAACAGGTTGGGATAGACCTGAAGTTACTAACTGAAGTAATCCCTGTCAGATTTGGAAGAGATTTTGATTGGCAAGCCGTGAAACGCGTCCCCGGTCCCTTTTATGCAGGATCTTTTTCCGACTATAATTCTGAAATCGTATTTCATGACCACGTATATTACACCACTGCTTGTAGAGACGTTGATCAGTCCGCAATGAAACACCCACAAATCCAGTAACTTAATTCACCGTATAACCATGGGCACGGCCAAAAACAATTGCCTCTTTTTGACACTCTATCACATCTTTGCACTTATCCATATTTACACATAATTTCCGCTTCAAACAAATATATCTCACTGAAGCTACTCGCCTTTGATCACCTTGAAGCAGTGTGCCCGAAGTTGAGCACGTCACTTGACAACTGCGTCATCTAACGAAACCTAACCATTCATCGGTGCTTGAGCACTAGGAAGACTAATTTTTTGTCCGGTGAGCTTATTTAAGGATCTTGTTTGATTTAATATTTTTGCCAACCATAATTACTTAAATAATTACTAATTAAAACTGTGTTTAATGTATACTCATGTTCTTTCCAAAATAAGCTGACCGGTATCTTGCATAAAATATGTCATTTAAATTTGCAATTGGAGGACAAAATTTATTGGTAGAATTATGAAAGTGATAATTCTAATTATTGTTCGATCATGCATTACAAAAAAGTCAATTTATAATTTAAATTGCATTAAAATACACTCAAGGATATATAAATTAAGGATATTGGCATATAAATACTAAGAAACAAAACAAAAGTGACTTATTCATAAAGCTCGCTTATTTTTTTTTAAAAAAGGGAATAAATCAGATGGCTTATTTATGATGATGCCATCCATAAAAGCATTTTTTGGTCCCTGGAGCAATTATAAAAAATATCTTTTACAAAAGTTATATATTACATGATTGGTGTAATATCTCTCTTGGGACAGACCACTCTACTCATCAAGCAATGCTCTCCAAAGTTGTGGTAGACGTGTAGGAGGCTGTTGACGGGTTGCAATTTAGCAGCCAAACATTCCCCACACATGTACTATCGCATTCAAATAAGAATCAGATAAGAATGCTGGCCATTCCGTAACGGTGATATTCTCCGATTTAAGGCATTCGTTTACGATACATTCTCAGTGAGAACGGACGTAGTGATTAATATTCACAAATTCTGAGTCCATAGTGACCCTTGACAAACGTGCTGACAGACCTGCATTTATATTTTCAAAGCGTCTGTACACGGTTTTATCTTTTATAAATTGGTGGCTACAGATTGCTGACGAGATACGGTCTTTTTTTCTTGTTTTGTTTCTTGCAGTTACAGCCAAATACCAGCTTCCATTCAGCATTACAACTGAGAGGCCCGTATTGTCTACTGACATCTTGGAGTCGTTGCTAAAGCTTAGAGATGACACTTAAGGAATTTCCTAGTTCTTCGGATACTTCCATCTGAGTACGCCCACATTTCCGACGAGTGATTATTCTAGCACGTAAAAAAATCATCCATATGTGCATTCGGTGTTATAACTATTCGGTTATGACACTGAGTGGTTTACAGAACGCTTCTGAACAATTTTAATTATTTATCACCAATCTTTTCATGTCCCTCTCTTACACTATTCTCAATATGATGTACTATATGCGTCATTTGGTGGCTTTCTGTAATTTGCATGTTATTCTTGAAGAGGAGTGTGCTAGTTCTACAGGCGAAATTTTTACTTTGAATTTTCGTGTAATTCTGAATTATTCTTATGGACATGAGTGTAGATTGAAAACTTAGAGATATATGAGTCAAATGGTGTACAGCTCCCAGTCGATACGAATTCCGCATCCGACTTGCACTGACCACAGTGCTGACGTGAAATATCCTCAGTGGTAGGCGGATCATGGGTTAGAGTCCCCTTGCCGTCAGGCTAACCGTGGGAGGTTCTCGTGGTCTTCCTCTCCATGTAACGCAAATGCGGGTTAGCTCCATCAAAAAGTCCTCCACGAAGGCAAATTTCTCCCAATACTCGATCCAGGAGTTCCCTTGTCTTCTGGATTGGGTTCAAAATTACAAGGCTACGGAGTTGAACATTAGTAGCCGTAAACCCATTAAGTTGGGTCGGCTGTTCAACGACGGTTATAAAATAAAATAAAATGGTGTACAGCATTTTAGTTAATTGTATTGGCATTTTAAGGAAAGATTCAAAATATTTTATCGGAAAATATTCCTTTACAAAGTTTTATGGTAAAAACTGAAAATCCTTTTTTCATTTGAAAATGTTTCGTTCTAAATCCGTTCCGTAGTTTCCGTTCTGTTGAAAATGATTGATAAATGATTTTTATTTTCACAAAAATGATATTCACATAAATGATTTTTTTTCAAAACAATAGACTTTGCTGCTACAAATTTTGAAGTATACATGTATATGAAAATAAAATTATCATACTGACATACACATGTATCAGCTTGTTCGAAGAATTTATTTGATTCTATAAGCGACAAAACAGTTAGTTACATTTTTACATATGATAGCCTCATTTATAAGAATACAGTCAGATTGTAAGAACTAAAATAGCGAGCACGTTTCCAATCTTTCATCATTAGGAGCCAAATATTGGCATGTTCAGAGAAAGTTATTGTACATTTCTTTACCATTGTATTAATGAGATATTTAATGCAGACGTAATAATGAAGTATCCGTGGATTGACCAAGATTATATTGGTTGTTATAACTTTTTGGACTGGTTAGTATAATTTTTTTTAACAAAATAATTTCAAAATGATTTCAAAAGTTTTTATTTTCTTATCAAGAAAAGGTTCAAATTTGTCTTAAAGATTTTTTTTCCAAACAAATATAATGAAACCACCTAATAATTTCTATCAGATATATTTTATTTATAATGAGCATGTTAAATTCATTTCTTTTATCGAAGTTATATTAAAAATCAATTATCTTTTATTGCCATAATTGAACCTCAAACCAACATTTATAAACAATTTTTTTGTTATTTTTTATTCTATTTAAATCAACTGCCGTTTTAGTTTTAGACTAGAATTCATTTACCGTTTTCATTTTAAGCAAATAAAAATTTAATAAAAAGTTTTATTAACTCAGTATACACTTTAAGCTTTAATATTACAGTTTAACTTGACATTTTCTCTCGATAAATTAATATTTGAATTACGCTTAATATAAATATAAATATGTGGTACTTGAAAGTGTCAGTTTTCTGTAACTTATACTAAGTTGTATGAGTTTTAGTTTGTAACTGATGTCAAAAATATTCGTACTTAACCATCCTTAATAGTTTATATGGGTGATTCTCACGAAATATGACAATTCGGACCAAAAAAGTTCTTAAAATTTAATGTCGTCAAAATAATCTAAAATTTTTTTGTATACTTCTTTAGTTACACTTATTAATATCTTACAGACAGCAGTGTAGTTTATTAATATTTGCTCGGGAAAAAAAAAAAATAGAAATTCACCAAATCTTGAATGCCAGGAAAATGACATATTAGCTTAGAAGTTTAAAAAACAGTCATTTTAAGTTAATAGTAAGTAACTCAACTTTAGCCTTTATGTTAGATGGACCATAAATTGCTTACATTAATTCTTTTTATCCACTGCAGAAAGAATTAAAAAAAAATTTTGTTGCTGATATGTACAGAATAAAATTGTGGATTAAATTTGTTGTCAAAATTGTTTATCAATCATTAAATAAATAAATAACTTTGATTACATCCAAGCATATTACAATCATACATAAACTTGGTATTAGAATAATATTTGCTTTCCTTCCTTACAGTATTAGCAGTTTAAAATAATTTCTGGTAACACTTCAATGTCCTGGCATTCATAAGCCAGGACAATGACAGCCAGGATAAGGACAAATTAGCCATTTTATAGCATATAACTTTACTTTAATTAAATATTTTGGCCTAAGACGTTTATATTCTGTAGAAAACAAAAGGATTTCTTAAAATAACTCAGATAAATCTATGTAGTTTATGTTATTAATGGTTTCAAGAAGCCAGGAAAATGACAACACAAAAACCTACTCACCCTGAAAAAATTTTTGAAATAGATTTTGAACCAGAAAATTGATTCTTTATTCATGCAACAAGACGTGTTCATATAGGAGGGTATCTAATCAATCTATTAACATAAGATATTGATTGCTGGCTCTATCTATTTTGGTTCTAAACCACTAAATAAAAGTAGCCAGGAAAATGACAGATTTTTTTGGGACGAACAAATTATAGACAGAAAAATATTTATTTAAACGAAGTTTTTGTAAACAATACCCTCTGCGTATATTCTAGAAATGCTTACACCGGTTGAGATAAAAGAAATTAGATATTGAAAAATTTATAGGAAGTTTTTATTGGAAACATTATTTGGGACATGCCAGGAAAATGACATTTTGAAGTTCAATTAAATTTTTTAACTATACAAAACAGTCAATGCTAGTGCAAAGTTATTTTAAAATGCTAACAGTAATGCTATTTATTATTTTTTTTTAAAAAAAAAAGTTCTTTTAGTATTATAGTATTAGATCTTGGAGCAAGGGACAGTAAATTGTCATATTTCGTGAGAATCACCCATATATTTGTGAAAAATGGTTTGGAATTTTGCGCTCAACGAATAAATGAGGTAAAATTTGTGAAAATAATTTTGTTACATGCTGAGTCTTGTTTTTCGTGAAGTCTGCACACATTTCAAAAATATTTTTTTCTAAAACAGAGATTTTGAGTCAAAAATTGAGGTCTTGTTTCAACGAGATGTACACATATATATTAAAAAGCTACATTTATGTAAGAAGATATGATGAGTAAAATCAAATTAACATTTTTGAACACAAAACTACTTTTAAAAAAATATTAAAATTTATCTTGTACACACATGATTATAAAGTTTGGTCTTGTCTTATTGCCATGAAAAAAAAAATCGAAATTCTATACACTTAAACAAAGTAAATGCATTTAATATGTTGTTTATAACTACATTAGTTAGTTCTCTTTAATATCATGGGAATCTTTTAGAAAATAACTATTTAGAAAATAAATTTCATACGAACCTAATTTGTCAAAAACAAGTTTTTCAGATAAATTAAAACTTTATACACGATTCCATATCATAAATAATTAGATAAAAAGTTATGCTGTTTGTTCCCTCATTTGCATCATATTTAAACTAAAAAGTAAAGTTTAACAAAAATGTTACAACAATTTTAAGAGAATCGCACTAAATTTATATGTATTGCTTAATAATAAGTGAATTTATAGAAATTTCAAACTTTTATTTAAAAAAAAAACCCGCCGTCTTTCTCTTCTTTTATCTTAGGTAAACGTTTCTTTAATTTTTGTTTCACAGCACATTGATGCGACGCTAATCTTAAGCAAATAATATTAGCAGAAAAAAAACACATTTTCAGTTCCAAACATATTTAAATTTACTCATTTCTGCGTAAAAACTACAAAGGAAAGCGTAAAAATCCAATTTACACCATTCATAAATTACTTTGAACTCGGAACCTTGTTGAATGTCGTGCATTTAGGAAATAACTTTTGGCGAGATATTTTTTTCATAAATAACATAATAACCAAGAAACTGGAAAGAATGTAAATTTCTGTCTACGAATATCTAGTTATGGCTCGTTGCTTCAAAAGTAAATGTCAACGCGGAATAAAAAAAAATGTTAATATATTGGTAGGAATAAATGTCAAGCAGCATTTTCTAAAGAAGTACAGGGTAAAAGAATTGCTTAGTGATAATATGATCTGAGATTGATTTTTAGAGATCTTTCTAAAAAGTTCTTTTGGAACTAAAATATTTTTGTTTGCATAAATTGCATTTTGTTTGTTTAAGTATGTGATGATGAGTTAGGCATTCTTGAGTATCCATAAAAAATTTAATGTTAATACGTGGATATTAGAATAATTCTGCGAATTGGATATGTCTTAATAAATATCGTTTTTGTGTCACTGAAGATATCTAAATATTTTAGACTAAAACATTTTAATAAGTTTATGGTGAAATATAATAAATTTTGTCATTTTCTTCCTTATAGATCGCAAAACAATAATAATGCGTTTTCTCTTCAGTGGTAAAAAATTCACATATGTATCATGATTTTTTGCTAGAATTGTGGAAAAGGACACTACATTTTTTCCTTATTAATCCGCGGGAAAAATGTAGTGTCTATTTTACTGTAGTGAACTGTAATAGCATGTGTATTGAAGTTAAATATTCTCACTATTATACTCAACAACGAACTGCAGCAACAAACTGCTTTAATACTGTCGAGTCCCGCAGGGGACTGAGTAGAACACCGGAGATATGCATCACTGGCTATGGTGACTAAGCTTGTACTCGTGGCTCTCAGCTTGTACCGAGCACAGTGCTGGCGCAAAATATCCTGAGTGATAGATGGATCATGGGTTGGAGTCCCCTTGTCATCAGGCTAACCTCGGGAGGTTTTCGTGATTCTCCGTTCCATGCAACTCAAATGTGTGTTAATTCCATCAAAAAGTCCTCCGTGTTGGCAAATTTCTCCGCTTACTTGATCAGAGTCATGATGGCTCAGGAGATAGAGCATTCGCCTTCCAATGAGATGAACCGGGTTCGAATCCCACTGATGACTGGACGATACGAATTTGCATCCGCCTTGCACCGACCACAGTGTTAACGTGAAATATCCTCAGAGGCAGACGGATCATGGGTTAGAGTCCCTTTGTCGTCAGGCTAACCGTGGTAGGTTCTCGTGGTCTTCTTATCCATGCAACGGAATATCACGTTAGTTCCATCAGGAAGTCCTCCATAAAGGCGAATTTCTCCCAATACTTGATACAGGAGTTCTCTGGATTGGGTTCGAAATTGCAAGGCTACGGAGTTAAATATTAGTTGTCGTAAACCCATAAATCGAGTAGGCTGTTCATCGACGGTTAATAATACTTGATCATTCAGGAATACAAGAGTTACCTTTTCTTCTGTGTGAGTTTCAGAATTACAAGGCTACGGAGTTGAGCTTTGGTAGTCGTAAACTCAAAATCGAGTCTTCTGTTCATAGACGGTTATAAAATAAAATAAAATAGCCCATTGTGCGTCTATAGTAGTCAAAGTATCTCCAACCTACTGAGAAGTCAATAGCATGTTCTTGTTTTATTTTTATTCGCTTTTATTAATATTCTCGTATCTGTCATTTGCTGCAAGGTATTTGCATATCTGTATAACACATATTTATAACAAGTAATATATCAATCCTGAATATTAATCCAGCTGTTTCTGAATATTGTTTCTTAACCGGAACGTAATCCAGTTCCACAAAAGTAAAAATTATCTTATTGTACTGATGTTTTTCACCTAAGAAACTTTAAAATTGTTAATATGTTTGCTTTTTAAATTTTTTCTTGCCTTGACATTTCTCAAGACGCGTGCTATGTATTTGTGTAATGCATTTATTACATATTACATAATTTTAGAATAAATTTTATACCTTTGTAGAATGAAAGTTACATACTTACGAAATAAATTTATATACTTACGGAATATACATAGGTATTTATAGAATATTACATGTTGCCATAAAATATTGATATAAGACATTTTTACAACTGACTCTCACCTTTGCCTTTTTTGAAACTAATCGAAGGAAATTATAATAAATATTATTTTTTAATATTACAATGTTTTCCGATAATTACATTGGAGAACAATTTTTTGTCGCATTTATCTTACCGAATGCGGGTGTGAAAATTTTGATTCCGAAATTAGTTTTGTTCTAAAAACTATAATTTTCTTTCATAATTATTCCGTATAAGAAAAAGGGAACGACAATTACTATTAAAAATTGTTACAAAAAATATAATATAAAGTCCCTTCTTGACTCTTAATGAAATAGCTTTTATTTAACAAATTTTTCTTTTTCTTGTTTTAACTTTCTTCAAGATATAAGTGTGAGATACAAAATTGTAATAAAAAAGTGTAACAGTTCAAGTAATAAATAATTTGAGGAGGCATTTCTTTAATTTGTAATCAAGAAGGAAAAAATTTTTCGGGAAAAAATTTTCAAAAAATTCGATAAAAACAATAAATTTTACCATTTATAAAGATAGACACGCTTTTGAAAATATCACTTCAGTTGAGAAGAAGTTCAGAGTCGAGAGGAGGTATTTTCAATCCACTAATTCTTTATTTTTCACCATTTGAACAAAAATTAGAAAACTAGAAATATTAAAAAATAAATTAAGAAAGATTTCGTCATGGATCACCATATTACATATTTAAGACGAATGATCATTACATTAGTTTAAATAAATAGTTTAATTTATGGAATATCATTTAATTAAAATAGTAATTTCTTCATAAATTTTAAGATACAGATAATGTGACTTCAAAAATGCTGAAAATAATAAAATTCTGTAAATTTATTAAATTCAAAATAATTTTAAATCATATAAATTTTTTTTTCATTTTAAGGAAATTAAAATTTATAATTTAAAATTATTAATTCAGAATTAAATTAAAATTATTAATTCAAAATTAAATCAAAATTACTTTGTTTAAAAGAAATTAAAATTTATTAATTTAAAATAATAGTAAAATAATTTGATTTAAAAGAAATTAACATTTATTAAAAATGCAATTAAAATTTACTAAAATGAAATTAAAATTCATTCAATCTAAATTCAAATTAATAATTTAAAACTGAACTGAAATTACTAGTTTATTAAAAATTAAACTAAATTATTTCCTGAAAACAAAATAGTCAACTAAACGTAAATAAAATTGTTAATTAAATTTAATTAAAATAAATTAAGTTAAATTACAGTTAATTAATCATAAATTGAAATACCTAGATGAAATTTTAAAAAAATAATGATAGGCTCAAACGCGGACTATAATTAGTGAGTGAGTAAAGTTAGCGAACCAATACAAAAGTATTTACTTTATGGATGGTCCCTTAATTTAAATAATACTAAATTTTCTTTAATGCAACCGTCGTTGTGCTGATCGGATTAAGGAAATACATTTTTCACAAATACGTCAAATTTATTGCATCTTCGTTTTTTTTTTTTTTTTTTTTTTTTTTGTGGAGTGTAATAATAAATGTTCTGGAGTTACGCTACAATAAATAAAGTAGCCATTGTAATGGTTATAGTTCGAAGATATTAACACCATTTTGTTAATATTAGAAAAAGTAATTAAAGGAGTTTTAAAGTTAATCACATTTGTCGGATTACTCAAAATTGAGTTAACAAGTAAGTTCTTATTATTTTCTTAAGAAAATTTGACATTCAACATGTCATTAAATGTTTTTGACTTCTCCTTCTTTTATCTTTTAACCTAGGAATCCATCCAAACGTATGACCGGGAAGTACTACTACACCCGCCGTACTCTCCTGCGTTAAAAGCGAAAGTAGAATGTTAATACTTACACCTATTTATGCGTTTGGCATTGCTATCGAAAAAATGAAAGCATTGCTCCTTGTCAATTTATTTTGAGCTAATATCAAAGAGACCTTTACTTATTCAAAAGTCTTAGCTCTATCGACTAAGTATAAATGGAGAATTATACTTTTAATACTTGAATTTCTCATACCTTCTTAAGTAGATATCTCAATGCGAAAGGGAATTTGCCTTTGCCAAAGAGTTCCCAACTTATTCTGTAGGATTAAGGTAAATATTCTGTAGGACGTCCGGTGAATATCTCCACTTTTCAGGAAATCATTGATCAGAATTGTATGTGGTCATGCGTTTTGATTTTGGGCCAACTGCATCCCTGAGAAGCGAACATAGGGTTCAATGAGCTCTTTCAAAGACCTGGAATGTTGTGTTCAATAGGATGCCGACCTAGATCCTCAAATCATAATGCTTGATTTCTCAAATATCGGAGATATTCCACAAAAGATGACAAACATACTTCTCACGTAAAATGAACGCGTTAAAATAACTCAATTTGAGTGAATTTCTCACATTCGTCTGAAAAAAATGAGCCTTCTCATTTTGAGTTAAATTCACTCAAGTCAAAGAGTCAACTGAAGTACATAATTTGAAATCAAACATCAGTAAATTTCAATTGTTTTTTATTGACTATCAGCATCACTTGATTGGATCGTATAAACTCGAATTGGAGTGAATGTTAATATTTTTTTATTCCTAATTAGCATTCTTTAAGTGGATTTATTCAAATAATACTTGTGTTTTTTGTTTCTATCATTTTTTTTTTCTTTTGATAGAATGTCTTTTACACCACATTCGTGTTAAGTTCTTCCTTTTTAGACTATTCATTAAATTTATTACTGACTGTCATAAACACGATTAAAAAATATTTTAGCATATGTCACAGAAATAATTTATCACTATTTATTTCTTTTAAATTTGATCTATGACATGTTCGGTTCGGTAATTAACAAATTTCTTCTTTTTTAATTTTAAAATTAAATTATGAAAGACAAGAAGAAACGTAAAATATATTAGCAATTTAACTGTATTTACTAATTAATTAATATATTGAATATAATAGCAAGATGAGGTTTTTCATATTTCAGATTTTGAATGTTTTGTGATAGACTTAAGTACAAAAATTTAAGGATTTTTAACTTTTTGTAATAGAAATACTTTGTAGTTTTTTGTTAAAAACTACAAAGTATTTCTATTACAAAAAGTAGTTTTCTTGATTATTTTTCATTTCATATTTGTATACAAATACTAATTAAAACCTAATTAGTTCATTAAATCGTACTTAACCATTTCAATCCTAATTCCTGGGAACACAAATTTGATAATTCTTTTACATTCCTTTTTGTGAGGATCTAAACTTTTCTTGTTATGACTTCATTTATAAAATGCTTGCTAATACATACTTACAAAAAAATGTTTAGATATTGGTAAAAAGCAAGCACAGAATTTCTTTTTAATCGTTTATTCGTTTAATTGTGATTTATAAACGAACTGAATGAAATTAAATTATAATTAAAAAACACAATTCAAACATGTTTGGTAATTCCTAACTTGCTCTTATGTAAAGTTATAATCATATAACTCTATAAATCATACTAAGTCATCAACGATAAATATTAAAAATATGTAGTATCGGTCATAATCTGTCGGCACTCAAAAGCAGAGATACCAACCTGCTCCGCTTTGGGGATTTGATTAGTAGTCGTGTTGCCCACCACTACATTTAAATAATAAAAATATGTCACTTTGTCAATGTTACTTAGTTCAAATTATTTTGTGAGGATCCTTCTAACGCGAAAACAAAATTATGCAGGTCTTAGTTTTTAATTCTTTACCACTTTATAAAAGTGTCTTTTATGGAGCATGAGCCTACATCAACAATCACCTTGTCCAATACAGGAAAAACTTTAAATCTTGCGTTCTCCTGTCCCCTTCACAGACGAGCGACGGTCGAGGGCTGCTCTTTTTACTGAGTTCTTCAAAATTAATGATTTCCAGGGAAAAAAATATTCATTACTAAGATCAGATTTCTAATTAGAAATTTATTTAAACAGGGATTGTAGTTAAGAATATTTAGGCACTACTCAGAAAGACTACTAAATTACAGATTAAGAGTCTATACTTATTTTCACTGGTCTATTTACACTGTTAGAATTTATATTTTTAAAAAAAACAATTGAATTTGAATTGTGCTATTATGTGACATTAAAAACAAAAGCTTAAGTGAAAAGATCAAAATAAAATGCTATACGACAAATACTGGTTGGATCATTGATAATTATTTTTTTGATGGAACTAACCCTCATTTGCGTTACTTGGAAAACCACGAAAACCTACCACGGTTAATTAGCTACAACGTTACGGTTAATTAGCTTGCTACAATGGGACTCCATGAGCTGTCTACGACTGAGTATATTTAACGTCAGAACCGTGGTGGTCGGTGCGAGCCGGATGCGGAAAACGTGTCGATCTACCATCACTGGGATTCGAACCCTGTTCACCTCATTTAGATCATTATCAGATTTAAAATAAATTTAATTAAGTTGAATTATAATTAAAAATCTGTAAGGAAGTAAAATTTAATTACGTTTGGAAAGCCATGGGTTATTAGCCTACTAGATTAACAACTGACTAAATGACAAATTTGAATTTATATTTTTAAAAAAAACAATTGAATTTGAATTGTGCTATTATGTGACATTAAAAACAAAAGCTTAAGTGAAAAGATCAAAATAAAATGCTATACGACAAATACTGGTTGGATCATTGATAATTATTTTTTTGATGGAACTAACCCTCATTTGCGTTACTTGGAAAACCACGAAAACCTACCACGGTTAATTAGCTACAACGTTACGGTTAATTAGCTTGCTACAATGGGACTCCATGAGCTGTCTACGACTGAGTATATTTAACGTCAGAACCGTGGTGGTCGGTGCGAGCCGGATGCGGAAAACGTGTCGATCTACCATCACTGGGATTCGAACCCTGTTCACCTCATTTAGATCATTATCAGATTTAAAATAAATTTAATTAAGTTGAATTATAATTAAAAATCTGTAAGGAAGTAAAATTTAACTACGTTTGGAAAGTCATGGGTTATTAGCCTACCATTTCAAATATACCCCAGATTTATAGAAGTGTTATATATACATTTGACATCATAAATATGTCATAAAATTTAAACGTATTCCTTCGTTTGCAGTTTTCAACAAAAAACAGTTTTTGAGTTTAAACCAATAACGAAAATCTTTAATTTGAAAAAATAAATAAATAAGTAATTGTGTTAAATAAAAATAATTAAAATGAAAAATGTTGTTTTAAATGTTTTTGTATTAAAAAGTTGGATTAAAATGATAAAAATAAAATAATAAATCTTTGCAAGATAACTTAGAGTCTAAGTTGAATTATGGTAGATTGTACAAATCCACAATTTTGTGAACGATTTTTATGATGTAATTACAGACCCATACTTTATCAAATTTGTCATTTAGTCAGTTGTTAATCTCTCTCTCTCTCTCTCTCTCTCTCTCTCCCTATATATATATATATATATATATATATATATATATATATATATATATATATATATATATATATATATATATATATATATATATATATATATATATATATATATATATATATATATAAATATATACAGCAAAATAAATAAATACAAAAAAACCAGAAAAAAATTAAGGAAAACAATAAGTATCATTAATTGCGCATAAGCTGCAAGTAAATAGAACTCATAAGATAAGTTCAAAATGAAGATAAAACAAAGGTAAATTACAGACAAATGAAAAAAGAGGGGGGGGGGGATAATAATAATAACAAACAACTGGAGAAAGAAAAAAAAAGAATTAATTAAAAAAAAGAATTAAAAAAAAAAAGAATTAATTTGAAAAAAAAAAAAAACTTTTTTTTTTTTTTTTTTAAAACCGGAAAATAAAAGATATAATCTTTTCCTCAGCCAACACGATTATATCCGAAAAGGAGTGCTTTCTAAGATTGTATCAATATAGCCTAAGCAAAATATATCAATACAATAGTGTGAGGAGCAGTCAAAAAAAATTTTTTACAAAAATTACGACAAATAAAAAATAACACAATAAGTAAAAAAAAACACGTAAAAAACAGAAAATAAAATATAAAGGAAGAGCAGAACAAAACAAAATCTATAAAGCGAGTAGCGAAAAATAATGAACTTACATGAACGGGAAATTTTTCAAGAATGATTTAAAGTGTTTACGTAACAAGATTGCCAGATAGCAAAATATGAAAACTGTGAACACAAAATTGCAAATTGAGAGTATCTAGGAGTTTAAATTGCGTTCTTGCTGCATTACTGAAGTGCGTTTGATTTGTTAGTTACCAAGGATTGGCCAGAAAACTGATGTACGCGAGGTAATATTAAACTGGATAATTTAAAGAAGTTGACTATAAATAATTTTAGAAAATAAATAATTATTTATTTAAGAAAAAATATAAAATAGAAAAGAGAAAGAAACATGAATTGCCAGTTTTGCACATAATTTTAGCCACGGATTTGCCCGAAATGGATTTGCACATGGAAAAGTTATTTAAATTGACAAAGAAATCTTTTTAGTTAATAATTTTAGCCACGGATTTGCCCGCAATGGATTTGCACATGGAAAAATTGTATAAAGAAATTTATTAGTAAATAATTTTGCCCACGGATTTTCCTGAAATGGATTTATCACATAGAAAAATTATATAAATTAACAAAGAAAAATTAAAAAAAGAAAAACAACTTATTTTAGCCACGGATTTGCCCGAAATGGATTTGCACATGGAAAAATTGTATAAATTAATAAAGAAAATTTTTTTAGTAAATAATTTTAGCCACGGGTTTGCCCGAAATGGATTTGCACATAGAAAAATATTATAAATTAACAAAGGAATTCTTTAGTAAAGGAATTTTTTAGTAAATAATTTTGACCAAGGATTTGGATATACCAAAAATTATACAAATTAACGAAGAAATTTTTAGTAAAAAATTTTTTGGCCACAGATTTACCCGAAATGGATTTGCACATGGGAAAAGTTTATAAATAAATAAATAAAGTTTTTAGTAAATATATTTACAAAAAATGCGATTAACTCAATGATTTTACATACTTTAGTTGGGTATCTATTGTTTTTTATCAAAGTTTGAAAGAGTTTATAAATTTGTTTTTTGGATAAATAAATATTACTACATATTCTTTTAATTCTATTAATTTCATTAAAAGTAGTATTTAAATAGATGCTCCTAGAAATATTAGAATTCCAAGTAATTAGTTTATTTATATTAAAATTAAAATAATTTCTTTTATCGTATAAATCAACAAAGCAGATATTTTCTTCTTTTATAATACCCAAATCCAAAAAATTGAAATTAATATTATCATCATGATTACAAAGCAAGATTAATTCCTCGGGGTAAATATCATTTAATAAAATAGTATAGTCTTGAAAATTAAAGATAATTAAGTCATCAATAAAAAACAAATTTAATACAAAGAGTGTAATTTTTTTCATAATAATGCAAAAATAAGTTAGCTAAGAGAGATGAATAATTAGAACCTTGTGGTATTCCATCAATTTGAAGAAAAATATCCCTTCCATTGTAAAGATTAAAAAGACAAAAATTAATCAGAATTTTCCAATAATCAAAATCGCAACAAAGGATATTTTTGAAATCATAGTAATAATTCAAAAAGACATCTTTTAGTTTAGAAAGGGGAATGCTATTGAAAAGATCCTGGAAATCAAAAGTTGCAATAGAATTAATTTTATTATGTTTAATGAAATCTAAAATGGGTTGATTATTAGTGATAATCCAAGAGAAACCTTCTTTAGAAATACTGTTAATAATTTTATTTAAGTAGTTAGAGAAAATGGTGCCAGGTTTAGTTAGATAAGTATTAGAACCACATGTGATAGTTCTAAATTTAACAGGAATTTTATCAAATTTCGGACTGATAATTAAGTAAGGAAATTGTATATTGCTAATTTTAATTTTTAATCTCTTATATAAAGCTAAAAATTTTTTGATGACAATATTATTATTCAAGATACTAAGTTTAAAATTTCTAATATTTTTTAATTCCGTATTTAAAAGTTCAACATGGAATTTTTTACAGAAGATTGCATAATTATTGTTAGCTTTGTCTATGGGAGTAATTACAAAATTTTTTTGAAGTTGCTTAATTGATTGAACAATATTAGAAAAAGTTGTTGGATTGTTACCGTTATTTAAATTATCCTTATTATTGAGAATAAAGCTTTTAAAGTAATAATAAACACCAGATTTCAATTCTGTTAGCATACCTAAAGGTAAAAAGAATCTATTAAGAAAGTATCTTTAAACAAAAACTATTGAGATCATTAAGAAAGTATTTTAGAATTTTATTGATTGATATATGGTAAATGGGTCTAAATTTTGTGCCTTTTATCATTAAATCTTTTTTTTTTTTAATTAATTCTTTTTTTTTCTTTCTCCAGTTGTTTGTTATTATTATTATTCCCCCACTTTTTTTTCATTTGTCTGTAATTTACCTTTGTTTTATCTTCATTTTGAACTTTATATATATTTATATATATATTAAATATAGCAAGCATAGACTGCATGAACAATAAATTATTTCGAAAACAGTTTTTTACAAAATAAAATTATTGAATGTTCTGAAATCAATTTTCCAAAGACACCTTGTCCAAAAATGTGAAATTTCATCAAAAATCATCGGTACGCTGATATAAATCTAATATATTAAAATAAAAAATGTAAATTTTAATATGAGCCCTAAAAGAATTCTAGTAAACTTTACATATCTAATATATTGCCACATAGGACTTTTACAAAGGTTCCAACACGGAATCAGATTTTTTAATATTTCATTTACTTCTAAAACTTTCAAACTTAATTAATTCCTCTTGAAAAGGAATTTAAATTACTATTATTTTATTTAAAAGTGCTGAATAACAGCTAATTTGAATTGAAAGAATAAATAACATATTGTAAATCATAATATTTTAAAAATAAGAAGAGCAAAATCTATTTATTTACGAAGAAGTAAAATAGCGTCTTCATCAGAAATACCACTTCTTATAAAGTGATCTTTTAATTCTTATTCATTCAAAAAATTATGAAAGACATACTCATTAAATATTCACCAAAACGAAGCGATGAAGCATGTCGTCGAAGCGATGACATGATACTTTTCTTTGGAAAAGTTGTTCCATCATATCGTAAGAACAACCTAAATTCCACGTCGTTTTCTTTATAAAATGAATCTATATAAATTCCAGCTTATAGCTCGCACACAATTAAATAATAAGTAGTTCACTCATCAAATCATGCTTGAGCGAAAACAAATCAAGTGTCGCTTAAATATCTGCCACTCAAGTTCCATTGAACGAAAAGCAAGTATTTCACTCAAACGTAAGTTCAAGTTGATTCAATTCAAGTTGATTTGAAATAATTTCGCTCTTTTATGAGTGGGATAATTAACTTATTTATTTTAAGATAGTTTACTGCTTTGATTTTTCTTAAAAATAAGCAAGTAAACTTCCGATGACTGCACAATTATTATTAATATTAGCTTTCTTTATTATTACTAATTTTTTTTTTACATTCTGCGGATTGTTTGCCAGGAATGATAGATGTGTATGAATTTGTTCACATAAATATATCAGGAACCGTTTTCATGTCCAGTCATGTTTTGTAGACAGCCTACCATTTCACGCTACATATTCGTGATGGCTGACTAAATATATGATTTAGTCATTATTTTATTTATGCATTTATGTATATGCTCGCTATTCAGTGCTCTAAGTATGGTTATGTGTACAAAAACTGATAAAAATAACAAAACATACCTTCACGTGAAAGAAAATCATAAATTTGAAGAAAATGAGAGTAACATTAACGTAGTAAATTGAAACTAAGTGGATTTTTGGGGAAAAGTCACAATGGCCATTTTGGTCACTTAAGTCCCATTAAACACCATTTTAATTTAACTTTTATTAAATTATGACTAAATATATATTATTATTACCCGGTATTATAATTCTTATGTATATGAAATGTTTTTCCAAACTTTTCAAATAATCGGACTGAAAACGGTACAATTAGACAAAAATATTTTTGTCTTTATATAATTTTCTTTATTTAATTTTATTTATTATCTTTCTTAATGCCGTTAAGACTTCACAAACTAATTTTCAAACAAAAAAAAAATTCTACGAGTGACTTTCGTTTTCTATAACTGGATTTTTGACGTGAAATATCATCATTTATAACGTTTAGCTTTCGAGGCGACGTAATTAGAATACACGTTAGGATTCTTTGACTCCTTTTATCTATTTAAAATTCCGAAGTGCAAAATAAGTTGTCTATCAGATATTTTTGACACCAGTTAGGCATTGTTGTTGGCAGGCCAGTTTTACATCGTTTTATCAGAAAGTATGACCTTCCAGAAAATATTTTCTTGCACGAATGTTTTGTTCCAAGAAAAGTAGAATCACGTTACTTTCGGTAAGAACATCGAGTATTTAAAGTATATCCTTCACACAGAAAGCCAAATTTTAGTTTTTTTAGATACATAAAATCATTTCATCGAAAATTTTCATGAAAAAAAAAATCTCGATCTAAATTTTGTTAATGAAATACTCGCTTGTGGTGTTTTTTAGAAATTCCTTTTATTAGAAAAGTAAAAGAAACTTTTAAACGAAATAAGTTATTGATTACTCCTTTAATTTTTTTTCGCGTTCACCAAACTATTCTTCAAAACGATTGCCTTAATCATTTTGAGGTAGTTTTTATCCTCCCCAAGAGTAAGGAATAAAAACTTTTTCTTCAAGTATTCCCCGGTGCTCTTTTGTAAAAATTCTTCAATTATTTTGAATCCGAAAATATAAAATGTTAATGACATAGTTGAGATATTTCTTTTGAAACTTTCATGCAAAGAAAATACTTTTTTTCTTCTCTTTTACAGATGAAAAAAAATATTTTCTTGAATTCAAAACCATACTTAATGAAACTTATTAACAATTTCTGACGATTTTTTTTTTTTACTTTTTACAAAAATTTAATGATTATATACATTAATAACATTAAGAAATTGAATTCAAAGAAATATTTTAAAAAAAGAAAAATATATTTTAATTTTCTTTCATTTATATTCTTCAAATGCAGAATGACTAAAAATAATTTACTTATCTGCTAAATTTTTTAAATATGTTAATCTATAAGTATCATTTAAGCACTATTTAAAAGCGTTTCTGCTAATGTTTCTTTTCAAACCATCATTTAAAAACAATGTAATTATTATTTTCAAATCGCAAACTTTAACAATTTTAAAAATCACTCATTCATAACTACCTTAACTACCACTCTTTATACATCTCGTTACTGATCATGAATATAATTGTAACAATATAATGATCATAAATACAATGAATATAATTTTATATTCGAGAATCACGCAAATACTGAAAGTTATTTAAAAACACAATTTAGGAATTGTACAGTAATTTAAATTTATTTTTAAAAAAATTAAACACGCTGTTTCAGATAGCTAAAAAATACAAATTCAGTAACGGTACTTTAACATACATTCAGCTTTTATCTTGATGGAGTGAAGATAGATAATTATTTAAAAAATGCTGGCAATAAGGTTCTAATGCAACTCGTTTTTGATCAAACAGAGCTGGAAAAAAACATCTGTAGTTTATATTGCAACAGTGCAGTACATTGTAGTATTCCTAATTGAAAAGTTTCATTAGCATATGAATAAAATTTTTTTTATAACTTGCCTGTTGCACCCGTTATTCATGTTGCAGGACACTAGCACACATTATTCTGGAGTTATGGGATACGCACGAGTACGAACTCTTTTATAATTATAGAGAAAGTTTAAAATATTTCTTTTGACATATTAAAAACCTATTTCTTGCTAGCATTAATTGTTGCAAATTACATCATTATGTTACTAATTAATAAAGATCTATAACAAAATACGATGAAAAAAGTACTGTCATAAAGCAGTATTAAAACGTTTCCTTGTACTAAATATAAAGCATAATAGAGATGAGTAGAGATAAAAAAAAGAACCTAGAAATAAATGATTATGTCGAACATATGTTTCAGATCCTGTACAAGTTTCTTCTTAGTTGCAAGCAATCAGAACATAAACAAACAATGACTTTTGGATGTAACAGGAAATGTTATGATCCTAAGCAAGCTAGAACACAATACATAATAAATGGAATCTATGTAATAATTGATGATAAGTGCCTCTTATGTCAAGAAATGGTTGTTTGGGTACCCTCTATTGCTATATTAACTCATGTTTCGTTGTTTCCTATCAAATTGTACAATTTCTAATATTTTGTAAATTTTTAAGAATATTTTCCTTTACTGTAAAAGAGTAATAGAGAGGTTTTACGGAGAGAGAGATTGTCTTATTTTAACTTAGAGTTCGCGTTAAGGAACAACCGTGACGCTTTGTAAACGTAACGCTTTGTAAAGCTTTCTCTCCATCATTGAATACACTCTTCTGATTATTAAATATATTTAAGTAGAAATATTTAATTGTTTTATTTTTAAATAAAACATTTTATAAAGAAAAAAACTTAATTTTCCTAGTAGGATTTTTTGTGGAAATAACAGACTATATTTATTTCCCTAAGTTATGATTACAAGTTTTATAATGCTGAGCAACGTCAATGTAATCAGAATCAGTTTGTTGTATTAGTAAAAATTATATTATTAAAAATTGTATCAATTAACAAATTCTATTATTACAAATTGTATATTTTGTCAAATTAATTTTTGCAAATTGTATCGTTTGTCAAATTAATTATTACAAATTTTAAAAATTTACAAATAGTATTTTGAAACATGTATTGGCCATTTAAATTAAACATGTCATTTAAATTAAAAGGTTAAGTTAAGAATTGACTAGCTTTTAAGTTTTTTAAAATTGCAAAAGTTTTACGTTTAAATAAAATGAAAATTTTTTTGGAAAGTCGAAAACTCTGACTGAAATTTTTTAATGTTTGAAAATTTCTTTTCGTATTTCATTAAAATGTTATATCACTGACTTTTTGTACTTTTCACAATTTATAAACATTGAAATTTACCCTCTACTTTAACCATTTTTGCGTATAACAGCTTAAAATTATTCATTCATAAAGTTATATTTAGACGATGGCAGAAGCCTTCCTCTAACTATTACATATACATATATTACATTCATCCATTTAGATATATATTCGAGAAAAGATCCCTGCCAGATATTTTCTTTTTCATTTATCATTTCAAAACACAATAGAAGATTTCGAACCACTTTATCATAACTGCTTCTTACTATGATAAAATTTTCCTACAGTTTGTACTACATGTCCCATATGCATACATAACCGATTCCATGTGCTAACCAATATTTTTTTACTGAAGCTAAAAAACTTTTCTTCCGCAGAAAGCCATAAAAAAAAGTATCCCCGGGCGGTAACGGTTACATTTTTAGAGAAAAAAATTGGTTGGCCGGATATAGTCTAGTTCCTGGTTTTTATGACTCTCATTTTTATTTACTGAAGAAATAAAACGATGGCGAAAGCTTGGCATAAGTTATAATGTTCGGAATACTTTTTAATGCTAAACAAAATAGCTTGTTTCTTTACGTCAAGCGGTCACTTTGAAAGAATGCCATGTAAAAATATCGTTAGTACATAGTTTCTCATTGTTTTTGGCAGGACAAAATTTTTTACTCGTCCCTAGCCCCCAAAAAAATACATTCCTTTTTTTTTTTAATTGTTTAGCATTTTTTATAGGGTGTGCTTGGGTTACTTTCTAATTTAAAAATATATATCGAGATTTAAAATTGTTTTACGAAATTTTCCTAACGCTATTTGTATCGATTCAAATTCACTATATCGATAAGAAATTCAAATAATCAATTAAAAATTATTGCTTTTGTAAGTAATTTTAATATTTTATGTCGTTGTTTAAAAAATATAAAGTGAAATGTATAAAAAAAATTTCAGACTTGAATGAGGTAGTCTAAAATCACTATTCTGTCATCAGTAAATTCTGTACTGAGACACACAAATTTAATTAAGTTAATACTTTTTTTCTAAGTGATTTGTTATGTTAATAACTATTTTAATATTTAATTTACATGCTAAGTTAGAAACTATAATTGATTTTTTGATAGTATATATATATATATATATATATATATATATATATATATATATATGGGTGAATCATAGGAGTCATTAACTTATATAACTTCAAACTTTTCTCATAAACGTTAAACTGTAACCATCGAAAATTGAAAAAAAGGTATACAATCCAATTCTACGAGTTTTATGTTAATGATATTCCAAAAGCTTATTTAAAGTAGAACAATTTTTTATCATTAGTAACTTGTAACTCGCAGAATTGGACCTCTTTTTTTCAATTTTCGATGGTTACGGTTTGACGTTTATAAGAAAAGTCTGAAGACATGTAAGTTAATGATTCCTGAGATTCACCCATATATATATACACTCATGTCCATAAATTAAGGATAATTCAGAATCACACGGAAATCAAAATCTAAAATTAAAATTTCACCTGTAGAATTATCACACACATCCTGAAGAAGAATATGCAAATTACAGGAAACCACTAGATGACGCTGGTAGTACGTCACAATGACGAGAGTGTAAGAGAGGGGTATATGAGGAATGGTGGCAAAGAAGTAAAATTGTTCACCCGCGCTTTAAAAGCCTTTCAGTGCAATAACCGCATAGTTATGGCACAAAGGAAGCATTTGTAGGATTTTTTACGTGGCAGAATCATCGGACGACTGGAATGTGGACGTACCCTGCTGGAAGTATCCGAGGAACTTGGAATCGCCCAGAGTGTCATCTCCAGGCTTTGGCAACGATTCCAAGATGATGGTAATGTGAGTAGACGTTACAGCACAGGTCGCCCCCGAGTTACAACGCCGAATGATGACCGGTATTTGGAAGTTACTGCCAAAGGAAACAGACGGAGCACGGCATCAGACCTGTCTCGTCAGCTCTCTTCAGCTACCGGTACGACAGTTTCAAGGCAGACCGTGTACAGACGCTTAGGGCACATTGGTCTATATACTCGTAGGCCTGTCAGATGTGTTCCAATTACCGCAACTCACTGTCGCCTGCGATTAGCCTGGAGTAGAGGGCATGTATTGTGGACACCGAGTCCAGGTTTAGTTTGCAATCTGATTCTCGCCGGACTTTCATATGGAGAGCGCCAGGTACCCGTTACCACCAAGACAACACCATTGAACGACACCGTTACGGAGGTGCAGGATGGCTTGTTTGGGGAGGAAATATTCTTGGTTCCCGAACTGACCTGCATGTTCAGAGTGTAACGATGACAGGCCACATCTATAGGGATGTCATTCTGGAACAACTTGTACGTTTGTTTCGGGGCACCATGGGTGCTGAATTTCTGTTTATGGACGACAACGCCCGTCCTCACCGTGCAAACATTGTAGACGAATGCCTTCAATCGGAGGATATTACCCGTATGGATTGGCCAGCATACTCACCGGACTTGAATCCAATAGAGCATGTGTGGGATATGCTTGACCGACGAATTGCAGCCCGTCAACCCCCTCCCACCTGTCTACCGGACTTTCGGACGGCATTGCTTGATGAGAGGTGTAATATTTCCCAAGATCAGATTGATAATTTGATACTCAGCATACCTAGGCGTTGTACGGCCTGTATTGCATCGTCTGGGAGACATACTCCGTATTAACCATCATACTAACCATGTTATACTGTTTTTTGTAAATAGGTTCTTTTTTGAAATTTGCTCCAGGGAGTAAAAATCGCAATTTTTATTAATTATGTCAAGCATATAGAATCTTTTTTGCTCTTTACCTTTTGTTTAATACATAGAGTTCGCAAATAAGTCAAATTTGTTTGGCTTCTGTCTCTTTCTGCGCCTGAACTTCATTATCCTTAATTTATGGGCATGAGTGTATATATATATATATATATATATATATATATATATATATATATATATATATATATATATACATACAAAATTTCTGTTAAGAATTCTCACTGACTCTCTAGAAAGCTCTAAGGCCTCCCTTTAGAAATTTCGAAATCCCACTAGGGAAGAGTAGTATTCACGCTGGGGCCTAAACGTTATTGCTGATGAATTATATTACAATATTCATGCATAGGTGTTAAAATCATTTATAAATGTTTTATTTTTTATTTCTTTTTAATGTTTAAAAGCCAATATTTGTTATTTAAAAACATGCAGTGGAGCTTAAAAGAAACTGCAAATATATGAATTAGGAGTAATTTAATGTCAAGCAATCTAGCTATTATAATAAATCATGCAAATCTCTCTGAAAATTCAAAGAAAATGTATTCAAAAGCTATTAATCCAGCATGTCGCAAGGTGAAACTAAAGAGTTACTGTGACATTGGTGTCGTTTTTTGAAACGATTTCTTTCTTTCTTTCTTTTTTTTTTTTTTTTCATTTTACAAAATACGAGTTTATGGTCTTAAATATTCAATTCTAATATGCTGAATGCATCGTTATTATTTTAAGTTATAGTAGCCAAAATAATTTTCTGAAGGTGACAATTTGTTCCATGAATGTATATCCCGTAGTTCCTGTAATCAATAAGCCTTTTATCACCTTTTTCCTACCATCAAAAATATGATCAAAAATTAAGAGACCAAAAAAAATTCACTTTAACCTCAAACGGATGCGTACTTTCTATAAGTTACTTAAAATCAATAGCGAAGAAAATCTTCATTGTAAGACTAAGAAATACACTTTTAGCTTCCGAAACGAAATAATCCTCGTTTCTTCTTCAAATGCTCTTTTAATGATCGTCCTACTTTCGTCAAAACCTCGTTTCGAAACATTTGGGATATTTTTAATGATGTCTGACCATCAAGTTGCAGTATGTTACCCATGTGATAATTATGAACCACTAAAGGAATGAAACAGACGAATATCCTAGCTTCACTTTTAACATAGTTTTGTGATACTTGTGTTTAAACGCTTAAAAAAATTATATCATAGACAATTCCAATTTGGTTTTTAACGAACTTGGATTTCAGCGAATATCAGTCAAATCATTCGAAAACACTGTTACGTATCTTTGTATGTAAAGATATTAAATTAATTTTATACCAAATTAATTGATGATTAGTTTTCAGATGAAAAATTGTTCTGCTCATTATTTTCTGAAGATCAATGTTCTCTTAATTATTAAAAAAAAGTCAAAGTTTCAAACATAGGAACATGGGATCTTAAAACTTTATGGTATTTAATAATATGATGCTCATTACTATTTAAAATGCCACTAGAAAGCTCAGCTGATCGTTGTGTTTGAACTACTATAATTAGAACTACTTTCTCTGCTGCTTAAAAATTGCTTAAACCTTATCTGTTTTAGTTTAGCTGTGTATAATTTGTGATGCTCTTATGGATGCAAAATTAAAAACTCTCATCTTAGAAATTTCTACATATAATCGGTCACTGTTCTGTTTTTCTTCATATTCATTAAAATGCCTCTTTTCCGTACGTAAGTTACTAATCATTATTAAAGATAAATACACAGGTAAAGCTAAATGTACACTACTATGCGCAGCTCCTTTTTTTATTCAACTTATAACCCCATTAGTTTCAACTTTTCGTTGCAAGAAATTCCTTTGGTTTCCAAACTGCATGTTTGCTGCAAAACGTCTTATATAATACTTGCCAACCCCGAAATTAGCTTCGATTCTTTTTAGAAAGTTACGCTCGTTTATTGAATACTTCTGTATTTAGTCAACAATAAATTTGTAAAAATTGTGAAATTATTTTGAGAATAACCTTCCAAAAAAGTGCTATTTATATCTACATTCAA